>JAODUH010000016.1:1949366-2021872 GCA_027564835.1 Typhlichthys subterraneus
GTGAGGCTCGTTGCTGTTCTGGACTTTCTGTTGGTTTTGTCTCATTTGCACTCGCCTCACCACGACAAGGCGTTACAGATACATCCTATTTATATGTTTCTCAAATGTATTTTCTTGTGACTGAAATATAAATGGGAGTTCCGCTGATAACAATACAGTTTTAATCTGCAATGCAGAAAGAAAATTATTCTGTTTTCAAATTTTCATTGGCATTTTACTTTTAATTAAAAGTAATTTAAGTATTTTTACATAGTGGTCACAGTGACTGTCCAGAAATGTTTTATTTGTACTGTAGCATCCATTTTGTTTAAAGAAACATTTAGGAAACTAACTACTGTAGTTCCCACCAAGTCTTTCACCAAAACTGAATCGTCTGTGAGTCACATAGCAAGTTCAACACTGGTCTGTATGTAGCTGTCTAGTCTTTCTAGAGGTAGGTTGACCACACATACTGTAGGCATTTCCTGGCTAGTGTGTGATTCAGACGCAGACACCCAACGCCTACAGGTTTAGCAAGCGTGAGGTCACAAGATAAAATGGTCTTGGCCACTACGTTAGTCGGTTGGAAAAGCTACTGCTTTACATCCCTGGTCCATACCCTTCTGTCGGCAACGCTGACTCCTCCTCCTCCATGAAGGACTTTCTTAACATCTCAGAGGGACACTCATCAATCACTGGTCGTCATCGTTACAGGAACGTTGGTTATTGTGGTTTGGAACTCCAAGCAGCTGCTTGTTCAGCGTTCATAGTCTGACAATGTGTACAGTAGCCATTCCTCTTGGTGCAGTTGCAAACATACAGTAAGCTGTGAGCTGAAGTGTGGCACATTCAAGGCGACAGTAAGGACTACTGGAACACTGATCTATGTAATCTATAATATAATTACATCTCTTATTGCTGTGGAAAGTGTCACCTCATCAAAACATCCTGTTATCAGTTGGCACATTGGCACACAATGTAGGCTATATGACCGTGTTAAATAGTGATTATTATCATGTAAAGGCTAACAATATACCTGTAACATACATGTCATTTAATATGGAAGCTGTGTTGCACTTAACTTTGAGAGCAGTTTTTTTGTCTAGAGCTACAGTTATACAGTACACAATACTGCCTCTGTTGTAAGGGGTAATTATTTGGAAAATGGCTGGTGACCACTCCTTAGCCTCCTCTGACAACCCCATTAAATTTGATGTGAGTGTGCTAGGCTCAGAAATAATCAACAGTGTGGCACAAAGCTCACCATAGAACTAAGGGGTGTCACTCGGTACTGCACATAAGAATGCATTTTACTAGGCTTATATTAGTGAGTGAGAGGGCCTAACGTGAATAGGAGATTCTTGCTAGCTAATCATAATTAGCTAGCACGAAATAGAAGTTTCCTAAGAAAGAGAAGGCTTCAAGAGGGCTTTGATTAATAATTCTTTACATAACTGGTAAATGAACAAAGCGGCTGAAGGAAATTGAGATTTATTTCAGCGGTGAGGTTGACTGTGTGTTTTGGACCACAGGGCTATTTTCTAAACATGACGGGCGCATGTTGGTCAGGGAAGAGGTGAACACCAGGCATCTGTGGCTGGCCATGGGGATAAGTGTGTTTCTACTTGTGGTTTCAAGGGGACCGTGGCTCGAGTGAAGACGACGCAACATGATGAACAATAGAGGCCGACCTGGAGAACAGATGTGAGCCTGTAACTCCTAAATGGAGTAATTGTTTGTCTTTTTCTTTTTAAAACCCTCACCTTCCCCAAAGCGTTCCTTTGCTCTTAATCCAGCTGTTCTCTCTTTATAGAGTTTTTTGTGAACTCACATTTCCCTGTTTTGAAAGTTGCACACAAGTATTAAATGCTTTATATACTACAGTATGTTTACCTTCTTCTGTATTCGTTAAATAATCAGTGGTGAGCCTACAAGGGGCTTAATAATTAATAATATAGGCCATACTGGTTGTTAATATTGGAGATGAAGCTTCTCCAGTTTCCTAACTGAAAACAGCCACAGGAAGGATCTGGGAAGAGAGTAGATTACATCCAAGAGAGAAGCTCGTCAAGTGAAGTATTTGAAATGCTGCATAGTTTTCTTTAAACTGTCAACTTCATCACGCCCACTGTGAAAGTGAGTGGAGTTATTGATTATTTAGCCCAGGTTGCGTTCATGTTAAAAGTACACACACACAATATATTAAATTATATATAGCACACCCAGAACCGCACATTTCCACCCCAGCTCCCAGTTTACGTTTCAAGTACAACTATGCACGAAAGTGCACTTGGATGATGAAGAAATAGAGAACGGTGTGAGACAATGGGTTTCACCGGTTTCAACCATAAGGTGAACTGATTTATATGAAGATTGCATTAGCAATGCGTTATCATTAGGATTACTTGGGGCTATTGCTCTACATTGTAATACCATGTGACTCCACTCCACTGCAGTGCAACTTCCCCACTGGCAACAGCAAACACCGTCTCACTTCTGAAGGCAAATGATGGGGACGGCGTCCCGGATCGCAGTGCCCTATTATCACCCTTTTCTGCAGACGCAGTGAGGCAGGTCGGCTCCCCATACCGAGCCAGACACGTCACCGCCACACAACTCAGCCAGAACGGCCGGCCGCCAAGCCATTTGTCACGTCGTAGACGTATACATCCAGCTTTAAATGTGTGAAGACAGCTTAGTATTTGTCTTATGAATGGATGGCCTATTCCAAGCCTTGGGCACCCCACATACTGGCCCTCTACCTCCAATACTTCTCCCACATACTGTGTGACAGCTTTATAACACCCGGTCCCATTCCAGGTCTTCTGACAGCTTTATAATCAAACGAGCACTTGTACTTTATTGCCTTTGGAAGGCAGCAAGAAGGAAATGGTCGCAAATGAGCGGGCAATTCTCCTGTTCCCTTTGATTCTTTATCAGCGAGGACAATGATTTATGACTTAAACCTCAATATGGCGGTGAACATGGAATTGGTGGTTATAACCAGAAGAATAACTTCCTTGCAGTCTACTAAACAACCGCAAACCGCTCTATGGGTGGTTCCAGAGATGATAGGTGGCAGCTAATGCAGCAATAGTACCAACTGTACTCTGTTTTTTTTTCTTAATTTTGTCATAACCCTGGGAATAGGTAGATTCAGCCTGGCTTTATGTCGTCATAACAACTCAACTGACCTTTCCTTGTTTAACTCTCTGACTTCTTTGTGAAGTATGCTGTACCGTGTAATGCGTTTCTTGTTGGGCCGAATGTATTTTCCAAGGTCAGGTAAGGCCACCTTATTTCCCTGTGTGTTGACTAGAACATAAAACCTCTACTGCGTGCTCCTTGTTTCCATTTCAAACATTAGCCGTGACTTAAGGTGGGAATCATGCCACTCTCTTAACCATGAGGTAACTAACAAATAGACGAGACAGAATTTTGATCAAACTGAGAACGCGTGCCTCGCTTTCTCCCTAGGTGGCAGTCTGTTGCTGTTGTCTTAGGGAGCAAGTGCTAACCGAACCCTGTCCGGCAATTTGCAATAAACGCAGGCCTCAACGACCCCAAAAACCACACTCGCCGTGGCACACCATGACTCAGCCCTCCTAACAGTATCTCGCTCTCATAATGAGCCACTGTGTATGTTTTCAGTAAGACATTACAAGAGACAAATCACAAGGAATGCTAATAGAAATACAGTAATTGCAGGAAGAGGAAATAGTGGCTGGTTTTAAGGCCAAATGGTTTGTTTTGTTTTCTACCGGACCACTGTTTTCATTCCAGGCCCTCTCGCTGATGCTCAGGCCGCTATACTGTTACATACGGCAGGTTGGCTAAATGTAAACACTTGCCGGGCTAGGACGTATTTCAGCAGATATTGGCGCACTCCTTTGCAGATGGCTGTTAGTTGGCTGATAGTTTTCTGATACTTGGCTGAGGTCCAAATCCTGTCTGATGTGACCACATATTTATCTTGAACGAGATAGGGATGTTCCATTGCAAGGTGTAATCTGGGATTCGTGTTGAAAGTAAGGTGCGGACAGACACAGGTTGAGGGTTTAGACTGAACCAATGCAGATCTCACTGATGGAAAACCATTCAAAAAGAGTTTTGATACGACATTGACAGCAAAAACCCATACATGTTGTTTTTGTTTGTATGTGTGCTACAATTAATTCATATTAAATTCATATTTAAATGGATCCACAGTGGTTGTTATGTGTAACAATACATAATTGCACAGTTGGCCTTTTCAATTGAATAAAAAGTACACTTTCAAAGTTTTAACCTAAACGGATATTTTCAATTAATTTTCGTTTATCCTAAGGGACTATGGCTCAACAAACGTGTGGAAGCAGAAAACACATGGTATATTACTTGAAGCAGAGCTTTAAATAGAAAACAGGATATGTGCTACCGGTCTGGTGGTGAAATTATCTGTTTTGACAGCTCCAGATTATCGGACCCTGGATGAGATACCCATATGGGACAGGTTGGGAAGATGACCCTTTTCCTTGCCTTCTCTCGGAGGGGGCTCCAAATAGCCCAAACTGTGTGACCAGGAATGTGTGTGTCGTGCCCCCCACACAGTTAAAATGCTGTCAAATAGTTTGAAGTATTTAATGAGGAATGTGAAAGCATTCCTAACAGTGGTTACTGGAACCTCTATTCTAATTAAATCTATACGAATAGAAGAAAATAATAAAAAAATAAAACCGGGAATTTTTCACCTTGAACCTTGGATTTACTTTATTCTTTATTGCCAAAGATGTGTTGCAGTATAAATGTATGTCAGAACAAATAGAAATGTAATATCTATTTATATTTGAAACATGTAGAAATTAATAATAGATTAATTAAAAACTACTTTCGATTAAAATTTCAGCAAATACATTTTATACAGTTTACCAACACAAAACATTAACCAACATTACAACCAAGTCAAGTCTTGTGTTATTCAATTTTAATATGACCCAGTAGGTAAAACTGTAAAACAGCAACATCTTGAGGCTGTTGCAGCAATGCGAAGTTTAGTCTACAGTGTAGCTAGTAGATATAGCATTTATAATGCACTTGTTGTTGCTTGGCTAATCATATGGAAAACTGCAATACTGATAGTGATGGACCATGAGAAAGCAATTATCCCATGATGTGTTCAAAGTAATGATTTATTATTACATTTCATGGTGTTGGCATTGAGCACTCAAATATTTCCATTCACGGTAAAGCTGACATGATGCAGTCAACTTCAACAAATGATTATGTAGGAAATAAATAGAATAGTTCAGCTCACTGCCAACGATGGAATATCACATTTGGCAAAGAGACAATCCTACAGTGCAGCTGATCATTTTAAAGGCATGTTGTTAGCATGATAGAATATGAATGATTCCTGTGAAGAATAGACATTAACCAGCATAAAACCTGTGAGCTCTACATAACTCTGAGAATCTTAAATCATTTACATATATTAATATTTTGTAATATTCAATAGAAATGGAAAATATGGCTGTATATATGTATATATATATATATATGTGTGTGTATATATGTATATATATATATGTATATACAGTATCTCACAAAAGTGAGGACACCCCTCACATATTTGCAAATATGTGAGCATAACTTTTCATGTGACAACAATGAAGAAATTACACTTTTCTGCAGCGTAAAGTAGTGATTGTACAGCTTGTAGAACAGTGTAAATTTGCTGTCCCCTCAAAATAACACAACACACAGCCATTAATGTCTAAACCGCTGGCAACAAAAGTGAGTACAAAAGTGAGAGGGTTATTTTCCTGGGTGGTTTTGTAGTTAAAATCATCGGTCAAAAAGTAATTTTTCCATGACCTGTTGCTGACCTGTCTAATGTACCATATCATTTATGTCAATGAAGCCTCTGTCCCGGGTCCATCTCTATGGCATGCATCTATTTCTGCGGGCGCTGTGGGGTATTGCAGCTGTAGGATCTCTTGAGAGATCTCTGAGAGAAAATACAACTGTTTTCCTCCCTATCCAGTTAAATCAGTCCAAGTTGGAACTATTTAGATCTTCAATACCCGGCCGTTGTTTAGACTTTCACTTCCTGATATGTCTTTTCACAAAATAAACACTGCTGTGATTGGCCAGATTGCACCGCAGTACACCTGCAGTACGACCAGAATAGGAACATTCTATGGCAGGGTTAAATCCTTGGCACGGAGCACACTTTTCTTTTAATAGCAGATGTGGAGGAATGATGATACTATCCACTGTATGCACTTTTGTTTTCCGTCTACCGTTCACATGATATTGTATAAAGTGTGTGCACCGTGTAAACACCAAAATGCTTTCCGGACATTCATAGACATAAACTATGAAATCCTTTATTCGGACGTGAAAAAGCAAGGGATGTTATTCACACTCCATGTGTTACTTTGTGGTGCCTGTTTGATCATGTGGCACTTCTTACAGACAAGCAGTCCTTGTCTTATACGAGCCAATGGCAGAATGTGGACTGTATATCATATTTAGGTGAATGATGGATGTACTGGTCTGGGTGCCTTCTGAACAAATGTAGATATTTAGCAGAGATTGTCACATGTAACGCATATGCCTCACAATAGACATTACCTCTCCTCTTTTTACTGTATGTCTGTACGGCATTAGCAATAGTGACTAAATGTACAGACAAGTTGACATCTTTGTCCTATTCTATTACACATTAGAGCCACATGGAGGCATATTGTTTCTTTGAAGATTAGGCTTGACAGGGTTATAAACACCCAAATGAATAACACAGATTTATGTGTTGTTTTAAAACTTCAGTAGTTCGGTCTGTCTGTTTTGAGTGCCGATTCTCACGGGCCTTCCATACCAAAGTTTATGCCATAGACCAAAAGGCATATGGCAGAATATGTTTGAGGGAACACTGCAGTGTTGATGTAAAAGTCAAAAATACCCCGCAAATCAAATGAAGCAAAATATTGACAAGGAAATTCATTCAAAAGATATGTTATGAGATAGCTGCACATATCTTCCCATTTTCAGGCAGGGCTGTGAGGTAACGTAGGAGAGGGCCCTGCCCTCAATCAGGTCCTCTCTGTAGGGGCACAGACAGGTCACTTGCTTAGCCTCACAAGTCTAAGTTGCTTTTCGAACATTATGCAAAACCTGATCAAACACCATGTGGCTGGAAGATGGCATCAGTGTTTGCGTGGCAGTTTAAGGAGGAATGCTCCGGAGAATGGATTTCCCACTGCCTTCCTGAGTCCCTCTCAATCCTGGCCAAGGGAATGGCTTCGCCCAAACTGTGTTGGGGAGAAAAAAACGAGGAGAAAACCGTAACCCTTTGATATGGTCCCTGTTATGATACTCGACTTGTGCTTATCTATTATGGTTACCAACTCTGCCTCGCTGTTCTATCACTGCAGTCATACTGTATATAAGATCAATAAGGGAACACCCCGTGTGTAAATATTCCCCCACCCTATTCCCCTCGCCAACCATCCATCTGGACTCAGCCGTCGGAGCTGTGCGCGATTTCACCCCCCCCCCCCTTCCTTGACCTTTGCGCTGTAAAGGTGAGCTTGTGGTCTTTGGCATCCGAGACGGAAATCGAACCCTTCCATTTATTAGTTCTCATAGTCTGTGTTGTTGTAAGGCTTGCAGATGAAGAATGGGACAGGATTAATGTGATGAAAAGATCAACAAACCTGGGGCCCAACATAAAAGGCTTGCTGTGCATTCTGCAGTTGATAGAATTTTGTCATGCTTTTCAACTCTGATACGTTATTCAAAATGACAGCACAGCCTCTCAACTTTCTTTTTCTGCACTGTTGTTGCTATTGTAAATAAGAGTGCTGAGAGAATAATTGTCGTATCTGTGCAATTGTTTTTTGGATGTGTCCTTGCCTTTTAAAATGCCTTGTGAGTGAAACAATAGAGCTTCAAATGTCTCTCGTTAGCTGTTCCTTTGAAGAAAGATCAGTATCGGAGTCACAGTCCATCACCAAAATCATGTTGTTGTTTTGGCATCAAGTTTTTCCCCAAGGTTTTTTTTCCTTCTCCGGCAGAGTCCTGACTGGGATTGGTGAATCTCTATTACCATGGTTGTTCAATTTCTACACCATCAAAGCCAGATGGGGGTTTGGCCAAGATTCAGGCAGCAAAAATAATCCCTTGAGGCACCCTTCATCAAACGCTTATGAGTTTTGAAACTACCAAACTAACAGAAAAGCCTATATTTAAACCAAACCTTGCAAGCAAGGTAGTGTTTCATTAAATATTCCACAGTTGGAGGCACTGTAGGTATGTAATGGCCAAAACACCTAGTCTAAATAAACCGGGACTACCCACAATGCTACTGCCATGCTGTGGCAAAATCCAGGCTCTGCTCACACACCTTTTTAGTTTGTGCTTTCCAAGAATGTTCTTTTCCATCACGCTTCATTTTCCCCAGAGCTCTCCTATGGAGCCGTGCTGCAGGAGTCAGGCCCGGGGTCACATATGCTGCAAAGATGCGTCTCTAAACCGCGCAGCGAAACACAGCACCTGCACCGAATGCTTCTGCGTTAAAGCAGAAGCATCGGGTAATTGTTTGCAGCACGCCGACCTACTGTAAACATTGAGAGCGCTTCTGTTGATGAGATCCTGTTGTTCCTGTTCTGTGTGGCAGAATGGGTGTGATGCCATACTGCATCTGCAGTATAGCGCTTCTTTGCTGGTGTATGTGTGGTGTGTTACGTCACGCCACATGGCACCACATTGGAGACTTGCGAAGGCTACAGGTACTCATGTTGTGTGTGTGTGGTCTGCACTTATTTGTTTAGCGTTCCTGTTTACGGAGGCAGGACTGTCATTTCTTCCTTTTTTTTTGCACGCACGGACAACGAACGGCTAGCGGACCGCAAGGAGATACTCGGTGAATTTGACTGCATGTGTGTTGGCCTACAATCACTTACACCTCTCAATAAGGATGCTGCTTGGTGGCGCTGTAACCGACTCATAACCGCTCATCGGCCGCAGCCCTGTCAAGGCTCTCCATCAGCCTGTGTGGGCCCAGGGACATCTGCTCACTGCACACACACACACACACACACATGCGTGCAAACAAACACAGACACACTCATCCTTTCCGCTGGGTGTCTGTCTCCCAGATAACAGCATCCTCCCGGGAGCACGTGCGCTCCCCCCCCTCCCCTCGGCCTCCTCTGCTCATCAGACTTTTCCATCAGCGGATGAAAGATGGCTGACATTCCTGCCCGCGGACTCTGAAACGTCCCTCAGCTTGTGTGGTCCGTCTCTGTGGACTATCTAATGCTGGGAAAAGTTTTAACTGAACGTTGTCACCTCCACTCTGTGCGGTAGCATGTGTTTGACTGCGCGCGTCGTGTGTCTGTGTGTGTGGGGGTGTGTGATCAACGGCAATGGCGTGCGCCTCTCTGTTTCGTGCACGTTCACTCCCTGCTGATGTCTTCTGCGTGTGACAATGTAAACACAGAGCTATGGCAGATCTTTGGGGTGCTACTGTACTGTACAGTACAGCACAAATGATGCTAAACCTTCACCTATTCGCTAAATGTGGATTTACTTCAGTAAGATATCATATCAGGCAGATATCTGTGTATTTCCCACATCGCTTGCTTGATACCTGAGAACAGAGACCAAGACCAGTCTCCTTTGGGTAGAAGTTGCCTGTATTGGATGCCACGGTTCAAGATATGCGCTGTTCTGTTGCTGCTGCGGGAGCTCGGCAGGCCAATGCTGTTGTGGTTGGTCGCTGCTGTGATGATGTGTAGCCTCAGAGAGGCAATTCAAGTGAGGAGTCCTGTGGAAAAAAGGATGTAACTAGCCGGAGCTAGCAATGCATGAATACAGGCGTTGAGAGGTTCTCATAATGGACGCACTGATTCACAGGGAAGGAGGACCTGCAGTAAATGAAGCGCGGGGAAGCAGCGGTTCAGGGGCGGGGCTTGTGTTCTCCTGTGTAGTAGAAGTGATGTCAGTCATTTGGCTGCTCGCTGGTGGCCCTCCTAGTCCAAAGTGACATAGAGGAACAGAAAAGACATTGAGGCCCTGTTGGGCTCATTGCCCGAGTGTGGCATATGTGTTCAGCTGCATGTAGTTGTGTTTAGTGTACATGTTGATTAGCAGCACAGTGGCATTCATACGTTATGCTTTTATAAAAAATTCTAACTTGTGTAAAATATGGTAATTATGAAACCAAGTATGTAATGCATCTACATAGAGTGATACATAAGGCAAACACATTGTGGGAGATAATAAGCACCCACATGCTCTTCTTTTGAATTATTACCATCTGTGCGACAGTCTTGCTTTCCTATATTCACTAACATTGGTCCAGATTTTCATTTGTTCCACAAATTCCACACGTTTTAATGATACAATGGACCAGGATGTCCAGTTGGTCTGGCCTGTAAATTCCCTTCCAAGATGTGTACATGTCAATGTTTATTGATGTTCTCTGATGTCGTGTGAATTTTACTGCAAACCAATTTACCCACGGGTACAATAACTATATACAGTATATCTTCTCTAGAATACAGATTTGTGAATCATAGTAAAGTTATTTCAGTAAGAAAAACAGGAAACATAAATAACTAGAGTCGAAGAAGGTATCATGATTTAAATCTGGACCACCCAGGTGGCCGTAGTGACTTAACATGTTTAAGAAATGTGATCATGGCAAATGCATAGCAGTGAATTAACTTTTTTTTTTTTTTTTTTTTAGTAATGAATGCACAAAGAGCTTTGTAGAGGGGGGGTTTGTAAAAGGTCTCCTATTCCTTCTGAGGTCAGTCGGACGGTAAACTAATTCCATCATTAGAAAATATTGAAAGCGCTACGCACGTTTTTCAAACTGTATAGCCGACACTTTGGCCTCTAGACACTCTCAGGTGTGCAGTGCTCTCTCAGCAGAAGCGTTTATGATGCTGGACGGGGATGCAGCCTATTGCGGGCCATCCCTGCCTGGTCCCATTTCCTCGCACGCCTCACCTGCGGTTTACGTATCTATTTGCAGTCTGAGATAAGCCGCCGCCAGAGAAAGTAGGTCATACGTACTGGGTGACCAATATTCTCAATGGTTTTCATTACTTGTGCTTCTGGTATATCCTCTGGGGTAGCGGGTCGGTTTGAACTGGGAGGGGGGAGGTGAAATGTTAGCGGGGTGTGGTGGGATGCCCCGTGCAAATCTTTTTTTTAAATAAAGCACTATCAATTTCTGGTGACTTGAAAACAGAATATACTTAATAATAGCCTATACCCAGCTACTGCAGGGGACCCCAAACTTCTCTCCACCTAGTCCTGGGTCGTCCTTGAGGCCTCTTCCCAGCTGGACGTGCCTGGAACACCTCCATAGGGAGGCACCCAGGGGGCATCCTTACCAGTTTCTGTTTAAATCATTTAAAGGTACACTCTTAATTTGAATTATAGCATGCCCAAGACTCCAGATTTGCAATACGACATGAACGTGCATGTGGCTATAGGCGGTTAGGTAGAGGACGTCATGAGCCTTTTAGTGCAGTGCTGTAGAGGGAGGATTAGAGAAATGCAGTCACTTAATACTGTATACTGTGGTGTTGGTGGGCTGAGTTTCAAACCAAAACAATGCAGTTTTTGTAATGCGGGTGTCAACCACAAGGGTAAATTTGGACACAGACTCCTGGCGAGCCTCTTTAATTTGCACACACCGTTCTGCGTTTGTCTTTTACTCGATGCACTCACAGCGCATCCTGGATCAGAGCATTGAGAAAATTACACGGAGAAACGGTTGTTGTTTCTTGTAAATTATCCAATGAACCCATCTCTCACACACATGCACATGCACACACACACACACACACACACACACACGTGCTCGCATACTCCATATACTCCATATGGTGCAATAGGAGTTCAACAGGCAGATGTCAGGTACCACTACTGCCTGAAGACATATTGGAGAACTCGAGGATCTGGCGGTGTGATGCCTGCAGAAGTGTCTCTCTGAGAGCTCAAATGGATGGGAACCATTACGGCGAAATATATACAATGTCAACACATACAGTACGTGAATTGTCAGCTGGCAAGAAGACAGGCACTACTCAAAGTAATCAGGGTAATATTCTCCCTGTGTAAAAGCGCTGGTGTGACCCGATACCTGGGTAATTTAGTACTTCGATGTGCATAATAATCCATTTCACGGTTTATGTTCTAAGTGGAGAATTTAGAAATTCTTCTGCCTTCACCTGTCGTTTACCGCGTGTTCAGCGATTCTCAGGTCACGACTCTATAGCGGGTGGCCACCATCTCTGGAGGTTTCAACGCTCTCAGCATAAAACACACTTTGAAGCACCCTTCCTTCCATGTCAGAACATTCCCTGTATCCGGTTTATTAACTAGCTTCCCTGTTTCCTTTTGAAAAACCTTCCCTTTTTTCATGGCACGATTGGAGCAGGAACTCTCCGTGTGTCATGTAAACTTTGACATTCCCTGGGAAGTTGTTAAGCGTAAGAAGAGGGAGAAATGGGCAAGTCAGCCATTTATGTAAAGGCCCAGGCTAACGTTTCCTTTATTGAGAAACGATATCTGCTTTAGTACATACTGTAAGTGCCTCTACTATAAAGAGCTACTGTCTGAATCAAAAGCGGCATTGATGTATCTCAAATGAATGGGACAATGAAATCTTTCTTTTTTATTTTTTTCATTTGTCTTTTTATGGTATTAAAACACATTGATAGTTGAACACAAATTTCCCCAAGGGGACAATAAGTACAGCATAATGTTTGAATTGAATCATAATCTCTGTTGGTGTTTGTTGGTGAAATTGAAGGTGAAAGCATTCTGCAAATACAATTATCTCCTGCAGGATAATAGGCTTCAGTTTAACACCCTACACCAGATGTAGCTACTGTACATAGATGAGTTTACCTATCTGACTCATCTAGCCAAGATATATTTCTGAAACAAATAGAATGCCTTGCAGGTAAATGGCTGTGTCACAAACCTGTTCAAAAACTGTCTGTTAAAATCACAAACCATAAAAAAATTCTATAAGTATATCACAACTGGTAAGAAAATGTTTTATTATATATCATGACATTGTACAGTAGATATGAAAAATTTGAATATAGCATGAATCTGACCCAGTTAATACAATACAAGTCTCAATATAACTGATTAGGTGCAGGACAAATGGCACCATATGACTGGAACAAACAAAGGTTCACCTGCAAACAAAAATGTATAGAACTACCTCTGCAGATTACAACATACTGTAACATCTGTAGTAGGTGTTTGGTATTCATAAAATGCATTCAAAATATTCTGAACTACTGTCCACGTAGAGATGTTGATAGAGTGTCCTCTAAAGGTTAACATGACAGGCACCTGGGTGGGCCTATTTCGGTTTCCCTTTTTACTATAAACTGTAAGACTATAAACTATTTGGCTATTTGAATGCCCTCTCCTGTGAGCTAAGGTCATTCTTTGTATAGACTACCAGTGACAAAGTCCATATTTCCGAAAAATGTAGGACTCCTATTTTGCACGGGCGATCACAAAAAATCCAAATTTTACAGTTGGCCCTGTAATTTACTTTCACTGCCAATACAAGCAAATATATCACAGGCACAGCAAAGCAGAGCAGGAGAGAGTGGCCCCTGGCCCCCCCCCCCCCCTCTCTCTCTCTCTCTCTCTCTCTCTCTCTCTCTCTCATGCTGACATGCAGTGCAGGTTAACATTAATAATTGATTTGCAATCATCCTGATACCCTATATAGCCTCAATAAACAATGTTCTTTATTGCTTAATCACATTTACAATAGTTTCAGGGGAATTTAAGTGTTGACAGTCGTGCCTGCACATTTATTTGCCCTATCTGCCGTAAAACCCAATGCAGTTAACCAGAGTGTTATATGGCAAGAGGCTAGGGGATTAGGATATGTAGGGACTTGAAAAGTAAAGGAACTTCTCAACCTGTATGGAAGATCGCTACTCAAAATAACATTTTCTCATGTAAAACATAATTTACTGTAATTGAGCTCTTATGGGAAATTAAATTGTGTTCTATTTAGATGACATGTATACGTGCTGTATAGTTTATTACAGAAATACTGTTAAAGATAGCTCTTATCATGTACTACATTACATTTCCTCTTCATTTAGTGTACCTCATCAATGCTAACAGCTAACCGGTAATGTGCATTCAGTAGCGTATGGGAAGGCCTTGAGTGCTGCGACATTAACCTTAAGTAAAAGGCATAACATTAAGCTTGGCAGTGCGTGCTCCCTAGTTTCTTTAACCCGAGGCTCACCCTCTTCTGTTCCTTTCCTGCGTTCCTCAACTTTGCTTCTTTATTCACTGTCAAGCTGGATCAGAGCTCCATGGATCAGCTTCAAGGATTCGAGGGCAGTTCTGTAAAGCCAATAAACAAAGCAGCTCTTAGGTGGATACTCCAGGCGTTCATCAGTTTGATAGGTTAAGGACATGTTACCCTCTGGCCGGTTCCCAAATCATCATTGCCGCGGTGCGAGCTTAAGCACCAGCCCTTTGAGTGAACCTCCCAACGGACCTCCTCTTGGATCTGCGGATCAAGTGTGTCTTGTGCAATTTGTCCGAATGCATTGGCTACGAGGCGAGAGCCAGTGACATCAGTCCTGTTAGCTTTAAATGATGGCAAACTGAGAAATGGAAGCTTCGATAAAAGGGTTGATGATGCCTAGGCTTTCAATTGAAGGTACATTACTCAATTTGAGTCTGGAGTTGCACTTGTGGTCGAACTCAGCATTACAAAATGTTTTTGTCCGGTTAGAAAATGTGCAGACACTTTATTTATGCATACTTGTACTGCATAAAATAAAAATGTCAACATTTCAGTTACTCTATGACCAAACGACTCACCAAAAACTCAGCTGATTTTCCTCAGCTGTGTCATGATTATGTGTCAAATCATAATCTATAACCATAGTGCCTGGTATGGGGAATTATCACTTATAAATATACATTTAATATTTGCTTATATGCTAGTCTATTTGTTTCTGCACAATGGATTAACTTAATTTGTCCTCTGTCTTCAATCACATTCATGCTCTGGGCTTTAATTGGCGTGCGTGTCTGGGAGTTCAGTGGGGGTTGCTCGCAACTGTATTTTATATTTTGTGCGTACACGCTTTGAAATTATCTTTGCCTGCACAATTTTTGGCACATTCAAACTTCACAGCACTGCGGGTGTGCTGTGGACGCTCTTTAAAACATTGTTTATTTCCAAATGCCACTAAACTATTTAGGAGACTGCATATACTGTAACTTCTCAAACCCAACAAAAACAACTGCCGTACTTCGTCCCCCCCCCCCTTCCCACACACCTCCCCCCCCCCAAAAAAAAGTCCTTATTAAGTAGTCCCTCACAACCCGACCATGAACCCCAGACAGTATCTGTGTCTGAATGTGTATAGTTGTGTATGAAAACAGGATGCGATTGTGTGTGTATGTTCGGGACGCATTCCCATGTCAGCACAAAATGCTTGACGCTGAACTGAATCTGCATTCCGCATCTCCCCCACCTTTCATCGGCTTGTGGAGACGGACAGCTCGCTGTCGGCACGCCGTGATGCGGTGCGGGCTCTGGCACCCCACGACCTCTGTTGTTATCGGCTGCTGCTCTGCTGCTCGGTCAAAGCTGACGATGGCTGCTCGGGCTGAAAACAAAGCTGGAGAGGTAAAAGGGGACGCACCCAGCAAGGCAGCGTGCGGTAAGGGTGGTGAGGCCAGTTCTGTGGCTGGTGGGTTTGACACGAGGCCAGGGACAATGTCTGCACCCTGCCAGGGGCCTGTGAGTGACAGATAGTCATAAGCCTCTCCACCTAGCCCTGCCCTGCACCAACACGGTGCCCCAGAACTGTATGTCTGTGTGATGAATAACCTATAACACATTGGACTGGGATGTCGGGTTTGTATGTCTCCTCTGTATGGAAATAAAAAACAAAGCGATTAAATCTAAGTCTTAACAGTTATTTAATGCTACATGCAGCTTATGGCTTTGTTGTGTGCATACAGATACCTCTGGATGTCAATGTAATTGGTGACTTTTATTTGTTTTTGTATTCTGTAACCCCAACCCTCTCCCAAAATCTACACCGATGCTTTTTCCATGTCTTCATCACTTGGAAACATGGTGGTTTTCCAACTTTTCAGAAATCAGCACCTGCAACACCTGTGCTTATGAATGGTGTGTGTGTGCGCTTGTGCGTGTGTGTTTGTGTGCTACCTGTGGTTCCAGCGGTGCTCCATTAGCTCTCTGTGGACCCAGGCGTGGCTCACCGTCGCCCCCTGTAGCTCAGCGTGTCTCGGCAAACTGATTTTGTCATGACCTTTCCTCCGTCACATTTAGCCACGCTGCCGTCCGTAATTCACCCGGCGGTTATTTTCCCTCCTCAAGAATGCATGTCGAAGAGCTCAGTTGTGTTTGCCCCCGTGTAAATTATACATGTGCAGCGTTCATGGTGTGGTTAACCATTGATGTAAAATTGTTTTCTCAACCAGAAACCGCTGTGTGTCTGACAGCGTGCCTCCAGAGTCCATCTCCCAGACGTTAGCCTCGCTCTCTGAGCACGCGGCCGCTTACACATCAACGGCGTGCAGCTGCACCCTAAAAATGTGAAGCAATTATTACGCAAAATGTGGGGCAATTATTGCTCGGGGAATGCCTGTCAAATCTCTGAGCTCTGCTAAGTAAGCCACCATCTGACTGGCTGCGAGTCATTTTATTGGCCTTGTAGGGCAGTATGGCTTCAGTAATGATGTCTCAGGTAAGCATTCACACCATGCTACTGTGTTGGAGATTCGGTTCTTACAGGAGGTCCTGCAGTCTCTTAAAGCAGGCCTATGGAAAGACGGAGACGGTTTTTGATTAGTTTGAATTTGTGACTCATTCTTCCGGTTGTTTGCGCTGCCATAGACCACCCACCCATCAACACTGGAATGCCAGGGTCTGTTGTTTGTTAGCCTGCTCGAGATGAGCGCAGCCTAAATGTCATCCCTGCGCCCAGTCCTCGTAATCCGTTAACGGTGTCTGTCAGCGTCGCTGTGTGGTCGGTTGGAAAGGGCACACGTCCTCTGGACACGCCAATCTGACTCACGTTAACAAGCTTTTGGTTTCTAGAGGGGTTCATCAGCATTTTATGTACAATAAAGCTATTATTATTACAGTGTAGTTAAACACATTTGAACAACATTGTCCTGCAATTACATATTGCATATTATATATAATACATACATTCCCTTTCATGTTTTAGCAAAAGTGTGGTCAGTAGTTTAGTCTGAAGGAAAACAAAATATCTTATTGGTTAATTTGGATGAATGTTGAAATCTGTCATTCATCCAAAACTCCACCCTGAAAAGAATAATCACACAAAGAGTTAGATATAACCACTGGATTGCAACCGATCATCTCTGACCTGCCTTCCACGCCTTCCACTCATATAGCCAATCTAGTCAGGGCATGTACAACGAAGTGCAACACCTGAACAACAACTGAAACACAACGCTCAGTTAGAAGGGAGTCTTTAATTAGACTACATTTAATTTCATCTTGTTCAAAATAATACAAGCTTATATGTACTCCTTGCATATACAAATCAGCTATTACAGTGTGCGAGCTAGCCCATAGGTTCAGTATACCGAATACTGCATGCTCAGCTAATGAGTATACAGCAGACGAGGTCTGTTGTGCTTTTACAATGTTTACAACATGGGGTGATAATGCTTAAGGCCTACAGCTAATTAGAGTGTCTGAGTCCACCCATTAAATGATCACTTCTCGAGTTGAAGCATGACACATGGGCCCATATACGAAGTGTTGCTTCCGCTTTTCCCCCTCGGGGGTGGGATGTCCTCGTGGATGTCTGGATACAATATTTCTCACACCCCTGACCCCATTACATGACAATGTTTAGTCTTCCGCCCGCTAACCAAACGCTGTTTTCCTTGGAAGTTGCACAGTATAGATTCAGTACGTTTGCATGTACGATAAGATGTCGGGAACATCTGAATGTGGCTATGAAAGGGGACAGGTTTGATTCTTGCGAATATAACCTCGGGGTCAGAGTGAGGAGGTTTGGAGTGGAGCCAGGTGTAATGGATTCGCTGACGGGGCGCTTTCTGGTGAGGTTGCAGAGGTTTTCCTCTCTCTCTTCCCCCTCATGGGAACCAGGGCAGGGCCACATTTAGGTCTGGAGCGTATTAGAGGAGCTAAGCTCTAAAGCTGGCTAATCACTGACTGCTGTTCCCGTCCACTGGACAGTAAGTCAGTGTATCACAGATTGGGCAGATCAGCCCATGTACATAAACACGCACACTTCCCTGGCTCGTACGTGCACAGCACCTATATACGCACATGCTTTTCCCTCGGTGAACATATTGGCTCTCTGTTGCGCACTGGTACGTGCTGTATCTCAAAGAGGTCTAATGAAAGTGTTTCTCCAAGGCCGGGCTTCTTTAAAGTGGAGCGTCGGGACTCCTGTATTTTAAAAGACAGAAGCGAGTAGATTTCAAGCTTTTGGAAAAAAAAGAATATACTTTCTTTTTATGTTAAATTATCATCTTCCAAATTAATCTAAAGATTGTGAAGACTTTTTCTCAATTTCTTTTTTCCACAGTTAATATATTGTACTACCCTGACACATATTTTTTTATGGTATGATGTTCGTTTGTATGTTTTGAAGTATGCATGCAAAAATAAGCACGTGTGGTGCAAAACGTTAGCACACAGTATCAAACGACACCAAGCACATTCTGCCATCGCCCCATTCCATTTTCAGTGCATTGTGTAAATCACCTTGGATTAAAACTTTTTTTTGCTTTTTTACCACTGCTTTTTCAAGGGTCGTAGGTCAAAAAACAAACAAAACGCCCTGCCCCTACATTCTCCCCATGGGGAATGTTGCACAAAGGCTAGAGGCTGTCCGGTTGATTGAAGGGTCAGGCCATTACCCAGCACATTCTCACAGCGCCACTGCCAGCTATTGTCAACAGGTCCGGGGATCGCAGGCAAATCCTGCTCTCCTTTGTAGTTGGCCCTGGTATGCGTGCACATCTGGATCCATGTGCCCCAGTGGCGGAGCATCAGGGTGGGACCCTCAGCTGAGCCGCCATGGCTCCGTTCTCACGGGTCTTAGACCCGGGCTGGCGGGGCCTCTAGGGAGCAGCCACAGGTGTGATGGTCCTCCGGTTCCATCGCAGAGACCCTCTAACAACAAACAGCCAGATAAGCAGCTTAGGAGGAGAAACGGGTTGGAGCGCACCTGAACCTACATAGCGCAGTTGTGCGGTCGCAGGGAATCACAAATGAATCTGCGTAGTAATTCCAATGTTTGACTAGATTTGCCAGATTTTTCACAGGTGGTCCTATTTTCTTCTGCGTTGTCATGGGCACAAAAAGCATCTATATGTTCCATAATGTGTAAAGCCATTGTTTGCAAGTATATTTATATGTGCCTTATCACACATGGATGAAAGCCCGCTTATGCTTTTAGTTGATAATGCAGTTATGTAAACGTTATCATGACTGTGGAGCTAATAGCTTTTCATGACGTTTTTTTTTTTACTGCCCCTCAGGGAGGAACTAGCATGATGTGTTTATAGCACTAGCCTTCGCCACTGTAATGCTAATGTTTTGTGGCAGTTCTCATCCTCTGGCTTACAATAGGCCCTGTCTGTGTTAGATGAACACATTATCCCAAACCATTTCAAGAAGAGGTTAGAATGTCTCCATGTGAGGTCTGGTCATAACAGCAGGATCCGTGTGTTCTTGGTGGAGTGGCCCCTGTTCTTCAGATGTAGACACGCTACCTGTTGAGAAGTGGCGTTGACGTCAACGTTTGCTTGTACTGTGTTGGCATTGTCTCTGCTATTTACTGAACAATCTGGCTGGTGTCCTTCTGAAGGTTATCATCGTTAATGGCAAACGAGGACCACTAAAGGCAGGCAAACGTTTAAAGATCAGAGCAGTGTGCACCCATGGTCTCTCACTGGGAATTTGCGGTTTCACTTTTAGAACGTGTTTGAAATATATTTGAAAAGGCCCCCCAAGTTAAAAGGTAGACATGTTGTCCTAATGACATTGTGTGTGTTTTATTAAAGCCACAAGCGGAAGAAACTCCTGATATAAATTAGCCACCCTCTTTATCTCCAGGTTATTTGTCATCCCTCCAGAATGCTGTTTACAATGTTCTTTTTTCCCTCAACTGGTAAAGTTCACGTGGGGGTCCCAGATTGTTTGCCCCCTCTCCGTTAAAGTTTCACTGAAACCACCGAGACTTGTGAATTGTCATTTGTTTATATCCCGGCTCTATGTCTTTCCTACGCTGTCAGCTCGCTGACAGGAGGCGTCATATTCAGGGAAAGCAGAAGAAACACTGGTCTTTTCATTGGGGAGTTTCTGCCTGCGCGGGGCAGCCATTAGTGGTGGAACATGCTGGTGGAGAAACCCAGGTTGCTGTCATCTTTTATTGGTGGAACATGAAGTACAACCGCTTGTGCTGAAAGTGAAGCTGGCACATGCTGTTAAGGAAACGAGATGGTGAAGATTTCACCCAACAAATGGCCCAGTAACCCTTACACGCAACTCTCATATTAGTCATATTAATACAATGACATTTCTGTTTTTCTACTACGAAATTTCTTCTATTATTTATCAGCCAACCATTAATGAACTTAGCTTACTAACTTAACTCTATATAAGTAGACTTGTTCGCAATACTGGATATGCTAATGAATAGATAAGTTGTGTTAGTTGTACGAAGGTGCATATCCATATTAAAAAACTATTTATCCTGTTTAATTATTGTACTACAAGACCAGTGTTGGAGAGTAACTATTAACTTGTTACTGTAATATTATTACTTTGTTCAGTAACTAGTAGTGTAACTAATTACTATTTCCAAAACAGTATTAATATTACAATCCAAATAATGATGCATTATTGCGTTACATAACGATATTTCTGGTCTTTTTGAAGGAGTAATAAGTTACTAGGACTGCAGGAGTTGCGATAACAGAGTTATTTAGCTTGGTGGTGAATAACCACATAGCAGGTAGCTCATTGGTCATCCACTTAATTGATGGCAGAGGATTTACGTTTAGTGAGGTTCATTATATTATTATGTGTATAACTGTGAAAGTGAGAGTATAAGACACAATTATAAACATATAAACTGATATGTTCAGGTTAATACCTCAACAACAGTGAATGTGACCCGTGAACCCCACCTTTCAGAGTTTTCTTTCCTGCAAGTAAAATACGATCACCTACAGGACCTGGACTAGGTCTTACAAGGAAGTGGGGTCAGAGCTCTTTCTATGAACTGTATCGGGGAATAAAATCTCTGTGTGATATTTTGTGTTTTGACGAGACTGAAAATGAACCACAGATGCATGTCAGGGATTTTAAGAACAGGCCAGCCAACATGGCAGTGCTAAATCGTCTCGAAAACTTGCACACACACACAGAGCCTTTAGTTTGCATGTAATGCCAGCCAGCCTCACTTCAACTCCCCATTCTTCAGCTAATAGCCAAATGACATTTGTAAGTGAGTGGAAAAGACTGAGACTAGTGGAAAATAGAGGCATTAAACTCGATCCCTTCTCAGAAAATATTTACATTTTCTGCGTGACAAAGGAGTGGCAATGCTGCCAAAATGGTGGGCTTCATGGCCTCCTTTTTCTATTATTCTGTTCTTCACTTTGTTGGAAACATTTAAAGGAACGTATTTGATTACTTTACTAGGACACCTTAGTTCAAGCCAGGATCCGAGCAAGTCACTGAATAAAACCACAAGCAGGGGGCGCTGTTCTGTGGCTGACCTCCTGCTCTTATCTCCCCGGAGGAGAACGAGTGAAAAGACAGAAGAGAAGACACAGAAATCCCCCTCACGACGGTCAATAAATTATTGCATTATAAGTATTTTTCATGGAGCATGGGCACTCAAAATAGTCACGGCACTTCTATAAACAGACCATTTCATTGAAATGTTTATATATATATATATATAGCCTATAAAAGACTAGCTCCTGGACTCTTCCCTTGATGTATTATTTCGGTAGACACATTGGTGGACAGCTGATAAAAGCATTACCGAAATAACGCTGGAGCCCCAGAGAGCATTGATGGCGGCAGGGGTGAGAGAGTAAGGACTCTTTCACCTCATTTGGGTTCAGTCGCTGAATTTACTGCACAGAACAGTTTTAAACTTCTCGCTGGAAGCCTTAAGGGGAAAAGTGTGTGGGTTGACTAGGACACGCGCGGATGAGAAAGATCAAAGGTGCTCCTGGCCAACATTAAGCGCTGGAAAAATCCTTGCATACTGTTCGAGCCGGAGACCGAGGAACGAAGGACAGAATAGCAGACCGGCGGTGAGGGATTTCATCCTGGGAGTTGTAATAATGGTCCACTTTTATTGCTTTGTACCTTTTTTAAAATGAGAGCTTAAATTTCATGATGGTACTTCAACCATACATGTTCAGGTTTCTGACTCCAGAGCCTACCTCACCAGCGTCACTTTACGGTCACTACGCACAGTGACCCAAGACTGAGAGAATAACTTCTGACCACATCTCTGTGACAGACAGACAGATGGGAATGAGTGATGACAGCTCTGGTTTAGAGGAATGCGCTGGTAGACAAGCTAAGCTGCATTTGCAGAGGTGGACAGGTGGATATTAACTCAAGCTCTTTATTGTAGTGTGCCCATATCATGCACTACCCTAAATAATGTACCATGCTACAGTTAGGTCACGTTAGGACACTTCCATTCAAACTTACAGTGAGTAAGGAGCCGGTGGGGGTTAGGCCTCTTCCATAAGTATGTTTATAGCTGGGTATGTTGGGGGCCATTACCAATGACCCCCTCTGCCCTCATACACTCATTGGCCGTACATCCATTATAGTAGTGACCTTGGTGTTGGACTCCAAGCCTGAAGGTTACCTGTAAGCATCTACCATGAGCAAAATACTGTACATTGCCCCTATCTGCTGCTTATAATACTGAGAATGTGCTCATTGCAAGTCACATTGCATGAAAGGTGTCTGCTAAAGGACAGAATGGTAATCTACCTATGGGGTGTGAGGCAGGTTGGTGCAAACAGTCAGCATTAACAGTACTGTGCTGTTATATTGTGTCTACTGTGTGGATCACATAATGTGCCTGTCTGGGAGGAAATCCATGCCGTTTTCCTACAGACACGGATCTGAACTGGCGCTGCAATGCAAAAAATCCCAGAGAGGACAATGAACAAGGAATGTTGCTCTCTTTTCGTGTGACCTGATTGCTGTGGCGCATGATTCGGCAGTTTATTATTCATTGTAATTTATGAGGGAATAAACAGCATGCTATAGTATGATACATCTGTTCCTAAATGAATCTACTTCACAGCAGCGACATTCTGAGCTGCTGACCAGGTGGACCATCAATCCTCTGCTTCTTTATCCCCGCTGTATGCCTGCTAGATGATACAGGCTTTGCTCAGACAGCCAGGAGCCATCCTTGCCTTTTCATTCCTCGGGTCCCTTGGGTGAGCTCATGTCACGGGCATTTGGACGGCTTGGGCAGGTGCAGGCGGTCAGGGTGAAACAGAGTCTTTGGTGCCTGTATGCGAGTGTGACGGGACACTTCCCAAGTTCTTGTGATGGACTGTGGACTGTATAACCAAAGACTAAGCCTAAACCCACCCACAAAGTAGCTGCTTATCATGTTAGACTCTCCTAAAATATGATGAACTTTAAGGATAATCTTTGCTAACTTTGCATAACACTTTTGCAGGGTGCACACTATATACTGTGGGTGTGCGTGTGCATTCATACTGCATGTGTTCTTTGTTTAAATTTTTCTCATTGTTCATTATTCATTGGAGGAAATATGCTTATTATTTTGCCTTGTATAAGCCTGGCTCCGCCCGACTAATTGTTCTCAGCCCATTTGTATTCGCTGAGATTGTAGTGTAAAAACCCTGTTGGCGTTAGCGTTTTCACAGCCACCCTGCTGGCGGACCAATCAGGGTGGGGCAGTGAGATGACGTGGAAGTCCAGCGTGTTTCAAAATGATGGTAGAGCTAGATGAGGCGATCCAGCGGTAGTTAGCACTTCCAATAGAGTGCGGCCAGACACCCGGCCAAGCGCGAATATACATGGAATTATCCTGTCCAAAACGTGAGCGTTGTGAAATCACGTGAGATTGCAGGCGCTATAGGCCATTAATATGAGGACCACCTGCTGATGGGACAGGCTCGATGCTAGGTCTCCACGTGTTCATTTTCCTCTGCAGGCTGTTCTCCCCCATCTCCCCCCCCCATCTACTCCCCTTCCCCTCGAACCGTTTCAAATAGTTTGGTCTAGTGCTTCTAGTGAAGCGTCAGGCATGGGCGATAAAACCTCTGTCTGACATGCTACCTAGGCTTATTTACCCTGGTCTGTCTCTCTTCGGTTATAGGGTTAACCTCCTCGCTCCCCCCATCCCACACACACACACACACACACACCTTCCCCTCCTCTAACCGGCCGAATCACACTGAGTTCCTTCCCACGTGCAATGGCTCATCACTCTCTCACCTGGAGGTGGATATTTAGAGAGGAGGGAATTTCCCATTGGAAGCTCATTACTCAAGCGTGGGACAAATTTAGACGTTCGTCATGAGATCACCTACAGCCTCCTAGGCGATGTCTCAGTGCAAAGATGCCTGTGGACTTGATCGGATTCTGCTTTATGTTCCCTGGGTGGACAAAGGGTCCGCCAGGCCTTGTATCTTATAGGCTTGCATGGCAATGCACTTCAACAGGAGTATAACACTGTCTGGAACTTGTACTGTGTCATATAGCATATACCAAACATCAATAATCAATATTTGGTTATCTTGCATTGTGTGTACAGTGTACAAACATTGTTCTATGAAGATAATCACTACTTTGAGTATTTAATATGTATTTTCCATTAGCACAGACAGACAATATTGAGTATGAATGCATATGCCTAATGACCAAGCAACAATAAACCTCAAACAACATTTTTATACTATACTTACTATACTTAACTCATATTTCTTAAAGTATGAACATATAAAGTGCCTTTTGTCACCACCGTGAGTCATGGAACACATGGGAATGAGGAAGGCATGCCTGACTTTATAATAGTATTAAGTTATGCCATGCATTTGCCTTTTACGGCAATAACTTCTACATTACATTCCTTAATTTCAGTCATGTTTAAGCCGATCATCACAGTGCCCAATTGGCCGTCCTTCTTCATAGGACCGCTGTCTTTACACCACCTAATACCACTGCCGCATCAATTCTCAAGCGCTGGTCACAATCAGCATACAGGAAGTAAAACCTCTTGATTATTACAGTTAAATTCCCCCCCACACGCACACACACAACACGCATGTGTTTCTGATTTGGCCATGAGGCAAAGTGTTTTCTTTGGAAGCCGAGACCAGTGGCTCTGCTGGGTTTCCTGTTACAGACACTCGTTGCTGTGTGCTGCCATTCCTGAAAGCCCCCGTTGCCCCGTATACGCTACGCTTTTATTTCCTTTAACATGGGCATGCTAAGAACCGCTCAGCGTTGATCAGAGAAGGCCACAGTGGCTGCCGCCTTCCCCTCTGCAGAGCTTCTCGTCCCGCTAATTGGGGAGGTGGTCTTTAAGTGAAGCACTTTACCGCCACCCTAGTTATGACGGGGTTAAAGGCTTTAGCAAGTGGTACTTTTTACTGGTCCTCGAGGCTCCTATAGGAGCTGCTGTTTTTAGTTGGGCCCCAGTGCCAATTACAGTAATCAAAGCCAATATGTGGATACAGAAAAGCGTCTCCACATGTGGTGTGTTTCTTTTTTTCTCTCTCTTTCTCAATAGGAGAATGACTCCTTGTCTAAACTGTATTCACAACCTCAGTGTTGTTCATTGTTTTGCCTATACCATAGGTGTAGCCTGAGTCAGGTAGATACAGTATTTTGACCATACGTTTGATGCGTTTGATACGTTTGAAAGGACTTTACCTATTGTGTTTTCCTGGTGTGGTAACTTTTGGTTAGAATCAACTATTTACCTGCATAACTATATAACTATTTTCTTCAATATTAATTTGGTGTTTTATTAATTTATTTAAATTAATCAAATTAATTAATTTAAGTTGGCATACCCTCTTTTTAGAGTTAGGTGGCATTGCTTCCTAATTTGAGTTGAACATCCAGATAATGATAATAAGACAGCCCTGGGATTAATGTATTCTTCTGCACATTGGAACATTTGCTTTTATGGGGCACCAGCTACTACCTTAAAAATAAAGGTATTATTTAGAATGATTTATGGTTTGCATGTCCGTGTGTGCGTGTGCGTTGTACAATGTAATCCATAATGATGATAACACAAGAATCTTTCAATCAGTCAGAGTGTGTGGTCGTCCTTAAACAAGCACGGCACCTGATATCCCACATGGGACCTCTGCTAATAAAGCCCCGTCATTGCCAGGCACACTAGCAAACAACTCATAGCGCTTCTAACAAACCACACGCATGCACGATTCCCCGCATCCACGCCCTGCTCCGGGGGTTCTCCATGGGAACCCCGAGTGGCAAAAGTGCCAAATCCGGACCTGCAGGAGAGCTGTTTATTTAGTCTGTTGGGTTTATTTTTAGACTCTGCTAGGGTTAAAGGTCAGCTCATGGGGCTTACACTCGCACATCTGTCAGGGGCGAGGTTAAGCAGCAGAGTGCATGGAAAACCTATCAGAGGCCTGGCCTCAACACACAAGCAACCTACAGTGAGATAATGGCCTCTTGTTCATTATGATAGGAACCGCCCAAACGCTCCTGTAGCTCTGTTCCTTCTATTGGCATAGGAGTATGCAGTGTAGGTTAATAACTTTGAAGCCGTTGTGGACACCTGTCACTCATATACCTCATTAGTCCAAAGACGTTCGCATGTCTGTCTTGTCCACAGAGCAGATCAGGATGGGCATCAAGCTGTGTTTCCACACTATACAGTATAGTGTGCTCTGGAGGAGCTCTGCGGAGGAAAAACCCAGCCCCCGGGAAAGCCCCCTGACCTCCTGACAGATGTCCCCCCTCCTCTATAATTGCGCCAATTACTTTTCCATAACAACTCTAAAACACTTATGTATGTGGTTAGAATAACAATTTCCACATGAAACACACGGCCATTCATAACCTGGAGTTAGGCCGTGCGGACTGCTCCAGGGAAGCCCTTGCGGTGGGTGTCATAGGGGGAAGCACCATTCTGGGGGTTACGCACCGTAGCGGTGGTGAAGATGTGGTCCAATCAGATGCTTGCATGGCAGCCTCTGTGCCTGATGCATTGCTGACTTCGCCAGAGACCACTGTGGTTTCTTTTTTTTTGCAATTCACTGAGCCCCGTTGCACCCCTAACCACACGAATGATATACATTATAACCCCTTCTCAGACCTTCATTAATAGTTACCGTAATTGTTTAAGATAAATTGTTTTAGCAACCAATGTGTATATATTTTATACAATCATACAAGCCATGTCATCAGCATTGTTTGCATGCATGTGATTTTCCTACGGACCATTTTGCCACTATGCTTTTTCTACATATTACAGCCATGTGTGTGTGCCTTTTATTGGTTGATGGATGGGAAATGGGTTCTCTATTTCAGCATCTAACACAAACCTGACATATTCAACAAACATATGGCAACAAACATATTTTGATAGATGATTTACAGTTATAATATGTGATAAAAAACTAAAATGTCCTGGGGAGGAATGCCCCCCAGAGGTTTAGCATATTCACAAATCTCTAGTGACGTCCCTGGAAGTAAACGTATATCAAACCTGTATGCACAGTGGTATACTTGAAAGGAACAGCATGTTATTCACTGCTGAAAGGGAAAGATTTTTGTTGGCAAAAAACTGCATCTTTACAACAACAAAAAAAAAAGGTTTGAGATTATTGCAATACAAATAAACAGGCTTTTGTGAAATCGTTAGTAGTTATCGCCATCAAGGACACACACTGTGCAGGCATGTCTTTCCTGTGGTCTGATGTGTAAATAGTTTGGGTGCTACGGCACAGTCTGCCAGACGCACCCTTCCCATGGCAGCAGACAAACAGGCTAGCTAGCGCCGCTCCAATCCACTTGGTCTTGTTTTGACTATCTAAACAGCCCCACACTGGGGAGACTGCAATCAATTAAGAGCTACAGCGTCGGAGTCTCTGGGTGCACGGAGTGTGTTCTCTGTCGAGGTGTTCTCAACGAACCCACCGTGGGTTTTTACCAAGAGAATAGACCCCAGGGTACACACGCAGGCACGCGCGCACGCACGCACGTGCACACACACACAGACACAAAGTCTAGCCATGAGAGATAGGCATATAGTGCTTGCTCACCTGAAGATAACAGTGGTTTTCTTTCTCTGCTTTTGCATTAGTATCACAGTACATTAGGTGGTGCATTGACGTGTTTGTGTTTGTATGCTAACTTTACATGTGAAGGTCTCATTAATAATGCAAATGTATTTTGTTACAGACCTGTGACATGAATGATTCATTCTTCTGTTTCACAGGGTGCACGCATTCAGTTGCAAACCTAAAATCCTAATCCCGAATTTGAGTGCAATGGCAATCAGGGACACAAATCGCAGAGCAGGGCGTTTAATCAGGCTTCTGTATGCAGCAGCAATGACCCAGGTCATGGATCAGCAACATATTAATGAAGAAAGTAGAGTCACAATAAGGAACACAGCTTATTTTTCCTCTTGTAGGCTACATGCTGAACAACACATTTATTTAGCTGGATTACTGGGGTCTCTGCCATATTTGTTTTGTTTTCTTTGGCATACATATACAGCATAAGAATCTGTCACAACGTGTCTAGAGCCAAATGGGTCACGCGTCTGAGAATCCCGGACTTGGAACAGCGTGACGCTACGAAGAAAACAAAAACACAACGTCGTGTGCCGGCGCCCCGTCAGACCTGAAAACCCGCATTCATGCTCACCTTGCTCGGCTGTAGGAAATGATGTCACGCTGGGCGCCCAGCGGTGGGGGGGGGGGGGTCTGACTGAAACCCAGAGAAAAAAAATACCTTGATGCTGTAACGACAGAAATGTAATTTCTGGAAATAAATAAAAAAGAAACTCAAAGGCAGAAGAGACCTCCGCCATAGCTCCCCATTTGTACGAGTGTTAAAATGCATTCATGGCATGGCGTGGAATAAGTCACATAAGGCTGTCATTAAATAGGTGACTAGTGATAGACCATCATGCAGAGACTGCCCCCCCCCACCCCCCCACCCCCACCCACCCCCCCACCCCCACCCCAAAGAGCATGTTTACAATGTTTGTTTTTACAAAATATGAAAGATATGAAAGTAATGATTCTATTTTTTATTACATTTTTTCAAAACTAAATAAGAACTAGCTGTTTTACATACCAAATTGCTTTAAATAGAAATATGTATATATGCTTGCAACTACACTAAAACCAATCCAAGTCACTTCTTACATCTTAGGTCAATGCGTAAGTAAAGACAATTGCACCTTGGCTTTACAGTACAGGGCAGTGCCATAATACTGACCTGGCACACTGGGCATTTGCCTTTGGGTACCCTAGGTGGGTCCCGCCAAGGGCCTTGGTCTAAGTACCAAGACCCTTGTACCAATTCCAGCTAGTTGATTACAAAGTAAAGGACATCATATGAAGTTTGTGATATACAGAGGATAGCTATTCAGAATATTAAAGTGCATAAAACAAATGCAGCCATCGTTGTGTTGTCCTTTACCCCCTGCTCCCTCTAGGCATGTAGCCTCGCAAGACCACCCTGATCTCGCGAGGTTCAGTTTAATTTCGCTGTGAGAATCAGTCTGGAAAGCCTAGGAATAATTTTGAATGTGTCCGAGTAGCAACTGAACTTTCCAATCATCACTGACATCATCATGGTTATAGCTATACGGGCGTGGTTTAGTTGTGCCGACAGCGAAAACGACCAGATGTTTCATCCAATCAACTGCCAAGTATTTTTTTTTAAGTACCTGCCATTCACAAACAGTTTCAAGGTACGGCTCCCCAGATGGACTTGTGACAGTGTCAGGTTACTAGGCAGGTGGGTTAATCCTGCCATGCTGAGCAAACCCCTCGTCGTTTTTGGAACATGCTGTCTATTAACAGTTCATTCAAATAGAGCGATAAGGGTTGTGTGCCTGATGGCCAATCAGTGGTCTATTCATAGTTGTCCTGACCACTGCCTGTAATCTCGCCGCTCATTGCGATGTGTGCGATGACAGCAGAGGGTCACACGCCCAGCGGGACATGCGGGAAGATGCTGCGGTGCGTACCACGCGGCACGTACAGCATGGTACACAGAGCTGATAAGGCCAACGCAGGAAACAGGATATTTTTGCCTTCTGTGGAATTTATAGAGCAGAGATCAGATCAGATTGGAGGTCTGGAGTACTGGAGGTCCAGAACGCATGCCCTCACTTTTGGCACAGGTCCACCATTCTAGTAGCAATGATTACTAATTAACCTTTCTCTCAACAAGTCATTAACTGCTTTCTTTTATGCTTCAAATTACATTAAAAAAATACACTTTTCTGGGAACTTTTTGCATTTGAGATTATAGATATGCTAATGAAAATGGAAACACGTCAACATGCATTCTACCATGGTCTAATCCAGTCTACGTATTAAAGTTTTTTTTTTCGCAGGAAATGCTAGAAAATACCTGCACATTAAACGTATTTGAGGGACAAACTTGTTTTAGTACTAGTAGAGGAGTAATGAGACTCACATTTGATAGTCCACTGTGCAATTCCTAATTTGAAGGGTTTGTTGAAAGAGCACTTAGTGTGGATGTTGCTACTGTTGACACAATGTGAACCCTTTGACCCGTGGCTCATGAACAGCACTTAACAAGTTTAGGTTAATAGATTGTGAAATACTGAAATATACTATAAATCATACTCCAGCTGCCAAATGCTATATGCATTATGCGGTGTAATATGCGAAGCCTTTTTGGACATGTAATTGTGATTTAAAAAAAACGGTATTACCTACACATTTGTGTGATTTGGGATTTGTTAAAATGAATTATCTCCAAACCACCCTACTTTAGTCAAATCACATAACGTGGTCATAAAATTCACTGGCCAATGAACCTTCATTAACAATAGGAAATGTAATATGTCCCACAGTGAAGCACAATCTTAATTTGATCTAGTCATTTTTCAGAGACCTATTTTCAAAGCTAATCTAATGTTTTTTTTTGTTGTTTTTTTTCCCCTTCCAGAAAGCTTCTACAGCATTCCTGGCCTGCTCATCCCACCCATCCTCCAGTGTGCCAGGGACGTTCCTGTAACCCGTGGCTGGTCAGGTTACAGATGGGGTGTGGGGCTCCTATGCTGAAAGGTACATTTCCTTGTTTTGATTGTCTCTAGGGTGAGGCCCCCGGGCTATAGGCCCGGACCTCAGCTCTAGAATGCTGTGACCAGCCTGGAAGCCTGATCCCTCGCTGCCTCGTAACTCTTCAGCCATGTCATCACTGGCTGTATGGTGGCTGCATAGGAGAAGGCTTGATTTCTCCTCTACGGAAACAAAATGAAGGAGGAATTCTGCTAAGATTATCTATAATGGAGAATCCTGCTCTGTGGGATGTTGATGACAGTGATGGTTATAACAAGCATTTAATATTCTCTAAGGTAATAACATTATCCACTGGTGGCTTTTTTGGTAAACAAGATTAATGTATATGCCTGCTTTGCTTTCAGGCTTTGGGAATATCCATGCAAAATCCTCCTAATAGGCATTTCTGCTATGACGCCACAAGAGGGCAGCACTGTCAACATTTGCCTGGCCAAGCTTTAAACAGCACAATGAATTTATGGTCTTCAATTATTAACTGATATTATATTTATATATATTTAATTTAAAAAAATTATAACTTGTTTATTTTGTTTAAACTATTATATTTACATTATTATTATTATTATTATTATTATTGTTTTATTGTTATTATTATTAAACGATTATATTTTATCTAATTATTTTCAGTCTACTTCCATGAGTTTAACCTTAATTAACATCTTATCCTAAACATAGTTTAACCATTCACCATACTGTGAATTATTGCTTACACACTTACACTTAATGTCCAACATGTTCAAAAATACCTATGCCATTTGAACACATCTTCGTGTCTCTATAGTCTTTGAGAGCAAAGGGTGTGTGCCCTTTCCAGCCACAGAATGCTTGCAGGCTATATTGTGAGAAAAAAAATCTGAGTCTCGCCTAATTTTTTCCACTTGTACTTTTGAAGCTGCCAACCTTACTAGGGGCCTTCCTGGAGTTATTTTCTCCAGGAGGGGAAAAAAAACAAACTTCATATCATCACACACAAAGCTTCCACAGTTTAGAACACCTGTGTCTAAACTATCTCCTATCATTTAATTCATTTTACAGGATCACTTTAGATGGTCCTGGCAGAACGAATGGCTTGTTTCCGTAGCGCAGGGCCTTCATCTGTCACCTTGACTGATGCCCAAGGGGAGTACACAGATCGGTGAAGCACCCACACTGTGACTAATCCAAGAGGAACTGTGCTTCTCGCACCGCAAGTCTTTTGTTGACGACGGCATTGACAGTTGTTGACGCAAGATCGTTGCACTTGAGGTGTTTGTTTACCAATTACAAGCGAACAATGCATTTCCAGTGGGGAAAAAAGGGGTTTTCATCACCACAGACTTATATTAGAGAGGCTTTCTCAACGCTATTGATTACGGATTGAAGATGAATGGGTCTGTTACACTGACAGACTGTTGAGAGAATGCTAAACTGTGATGTGAACACCTCGTAGAGGCAGTTTCCTCTCTTTTCCCCTGGGGCCAGTTAGGAACAGAAGGCCCCATTCACCAGACAGGATCCAGAGGTAGTACATATTGAAATCCATCCGCAGTTACCCTACCTTTTTCTTCATACTGCCACAGACTTGTCAATGAAAACGAGTGCGGTTGTTTATCATTACCTTTTGTGCTTGTTTTGCATCCCCCTGTAACGGAGCCCGCAGAGAGCAGTTTGGGTCCCACTAAGAAGAAACTCCCACGTTGCAGGACTCATAGCACTAAATCGTGGATTTTATTTGAACTGTAAGGGAAATTTGCCATATAAACTTAAAAGAGGATATTGGCCAGACCGGAGCTGGACGGTAGACTAACTTACAGTATCTGCTCTATACAGCTGAAATGGCTTTCCGTGAAGTGAAACCCCGTCGCTGACCTAAAACTGAATCAGAAAGAGAAACGATGCATGTCTCCTTAATGAACAAATACAGTATGTCATGTAATGATGGGAGAACGCCCCAGTGTTCACACCAGAAGGAAACATAATTCCTTTCAATCGTCCAGGGATCTTATTTTTTCCATTAGTGTGTAAGGGTGGTCGAGACAGTGTCAGGGCTACAGCGTGGTAATTGAACTTGAACAAAAGTTCTTAAATGCAAGCATTTTTAAATAATCACTGTCATTATTGCGGCTACTACAACAATCAGGGCCATTAAGAGATTGCCGGTGCCCAGACTTCCTCCAAAGTGTTTGCAGAGACGTTTGCTGTGTTGGGGAAGCCAGACAGCCACAACAGCACCGCGCCATGTGTTCACTGTACCCACGCTCAATGTACTGTAAGGATCACAGGCTACAACCTCCAGATTTGGATTTGGACGCACGTCCGGCAGCCCAGGAGAGACCGGAACAAATCCTACCAAGTGTTCAGTTGACTTTGTTGCCATGTGACTGCATGCTATTCTTCTCATGTCCTGTTGGCGTGGAACTATTAGGCCGTTGTGGTAACGGATGATGAGCAAGTGGCCTGTTGCGTGTCTGGATGAAATTCCTGTAAACGGTGGAGCATTTGGCCATGTTTTATCTCCCGAGTTATCATGGGAGATTCCCTCTCTTTGGCCCCCCCACCCCCCTTACACCCCACCACCCTTACCCATACCCCCCAAATGGCATGCACGTTTTCAGCATACCACCATTTTACCCAGAAGACGGGGCTTTCAGGACCACATGATCTTAGGCAGAAGCCGGGCGTGTAATGTGATAAACCCTGTGCCGTTCAGTTACCTACTGGCCTGACATTTTCACATTAATGTACAACATTTACCCATACTCCTCTGCCAAAATCTACGGAAAAAGCTCTTTAAAAAATAAAAATAGGTACCCTAACCCACTGTGTCATTCTTGGCTGTTTATTCCGTTACTTATATCGAGTCATGCTACTTTAAACGTCAGCCCACAGCTCTGCATGCAAGTTGCCCTACTGGTTGGAAGGTGTCTGTGTATTGGTCCTCAGCTAGGGGTATTATTGTTAGACACCAAGAGGACAGAGATAGGAGCCAAACCTAACAGTCCCCTGGCAGTGAGGACATTTCAGATAGGCTGCTCTGAAGAGGGAAAGTGACCACACCGTGGTGGGTCAGCCAAACTAAACGCTGGCGCTGTGATCCACTTTCCATAGATTTACACATGACCAAAAGATGTCAAGATGTTTAAGGTGGTGGCTAATTTCTCATGCACATGCATGAAGGCTTGTAATTGTATTCTAACAACAATCAGAATATTCAGAATTATAATAACAAAAGTACCTCTATGCAGGTCTTAATTTACACTACTTATAGTGAATTAAATGAAATAATAAACCTAGATTTAGATAATTTTTTTCTTCCTCGCCCTGGTTTATTTACACTCCACGTGATTTGGCTCCTTAAATCCAGAATCACAAGGAAGTCCTGTCTTCATCGTCTTCGCAGAAAATGTCCTCCCCAAATTAGTTATCCAAACACCATTTTGAAAATAGACTAAATGAAAGAATTCTGCCCAATTGCTTGAACAAACACACACTTCCATGCATGTTAATAGGATTAATGACACGCACTTAACCTATATGTTGACATATTAAGTGGACATTTAGCTTTCCACCTTTAAACCAACACCCTCACTTACCAAGAGGTTGTAGCCTAATGGTTGCATTGATTAACTCCTAACAAACATAAGCATGAATTCTGACCCCTACAGAACGGGACAGCTCCACTTGAAGGTCTCTCCAAAAACAACCCCCGAGGGCTTGGAAGTGTGAGGGCAACCAGTGGACTAGCACCACAAAGCCGTTTCTGTAGCCTGACCAAGCCCACCAAAGTTGCAGCTTCTGTCTTTTTTGTCAATACACAAAGCAGGCTACGTTCCCTAATTAGGCCCTTAAATATAACGTTACTTTCCTGTCATCATTTTAACAGGGTCACCATGAGCACACTTAGATTTACCCAAATAACGCTAAACATTGTTTAGGATGTAACATATTTGATGGGTTTAAGTTTCAATGCCTGCATGTTGAAGAAAGTTCAGTTTAAATATGACATGCTGTAGGCCATAACGCAAATGGTTTGTGTGCTCGTGGTTCGTGCTAGCAAGACATAGATCATACATAGGTGAAACAGCGATCGTCAAAAGCTTCACTCAAACCAGTCCATAAGTAATAAACAATGTTACAGACTGAACGATTTGTACAATTCCCAGTCTCCCTTGACATCTGGTCTCAAGTCTCAAGTCGTTTTTTTGGACTTACACAAATGGGCCGCTTCCCTAATAAATAAAATGCTTAGACTCACTTTCTTACCCACTAGTTTCCAATAATAAGTCACTGCTCCCCTGTGGAGACCCGTGGCTCTCCACTCGGAAGTTTGCGGGGAATGTCAGGTCTGAGCCAAGCCACAAGCCTGCGCATAACTTAACATTAATATAGAGAAGGTTCGAAAATTTGGAAATGTGTCACCACGCAATAATTTGTGTAATAGGTGAAGTCTTTGGTTTTAAGCTGCGCAATGCATCCGCCACAGTCAGAGCTAACATCTTGTGGTATAGCAGCCCCAGAGACACAAGTTCCTCACTTTCTTCAAAGGGCCGAGTAGCTTTGATAGGAGGAGTAGAGAGACTATGAGATGTGCAGGGAGGGGTAGAGAGAAGAGAGATATTCTAACCATAACAGCAATGGTAAATGGACTGCATTTATGCTTTTCTAACCCTTCGGCCACTCAAAGGCTTTAGAGCAGGGGTCCCCAATCCTGGTCCTGGAGGGCCGCTGCCCTGCATGTTTTAGATGTCTCCGTTCTCCAAGCTCTTCCTGCATCCTCCACTGTGCATCTGAGATGGAGAATCAAAGTCCCTGGTACAGGAGGGGTTCTGGGACACTCCATGTCTGTGGGCATTCCGATGAAGGCCATGTTTTTTCCAAGTGTCCAGGGATGTGCAAAACTCATTTGGTCTCAAAACCATTGGTCCTTGGAAGGGAAAACACATGCTTGGCACGAGGAGGCAAACCCTGGATTTCATTGATTTCTCTCATAATTATTCTGGTCTGTGGACCACTCCAAAGACAAAATGCAGACCTCTAAATGGAATTTGTATGTGTGTGTGCTTGCGTGTGCATGCGTGTGTGTGTGTGTGTTTGTGTGTGTATTATGTACATTTTATTTAAGATATTTAAGACCACATTCACCATACCGGTGGTGTCTGTATACATGTATATTGTATGCATTTAGTTATTCTGGCTTGGCGTTTTCATTCAGACCATGTGCCTCCTTTATAGAGAGAAACAACAGTGACTAAATGAGATACGTGATACATATTCACTGCTGAGACCCTCTCCACGGTGTCTATCCATATGTTTAATGCATAGAATTGTGTGGCCTAAATCTAGCTACAGAGTTAAGGAAATATATTGATTTAGAATGTAAAATCATGGAACTGAGTTTCTGAACCTGCCCAAGTACTTGCTGGCACTCGCTTGAGGCCAAGCCTGGGTCACATAGAAGATGACGGTAACAAGAAAAAGCCACCTGCACATAGTGGAGCAGAAAACCAGTGCCATGTCTGCCTTTTCTCAGCACTTGACAGTCCGGCATAGTGGTGGTCCCATGTCCCCTGTCCCCTGGAATTGACTCCTGCTGTGAGGCCTACAGTAAGGCCCAACGCAGAAATGATTGTGGCACCAAACACTGGTGAACCATCCAGTATTGATTTAGGTATGTGAGTCTGTTCATATCAACACATGCTCTGGAACTGTCTCTTTCTGTCGGGGCAAGAATGATTATGGACAGCCAGTCACAGCGATTATGAACAAATGTCTTGCAATTATTATTTTTTTCCGTGATTTAGATACAGTATGGTGTCCTGTGAAGTCCTGACGGTGGTTTATTTTATTGTGACAGCTATTGATATACCACTAGAGTGTGCATAATTTGAGCAATACGTCGCTGAAGAGTTATGTTTGAAATGTGCTTCATGTGGATGGAAAAACCTCTGCCTTGATTTATTAATGAGGTGTGCGCTGTGGTCAGAGAAAGAATAGCCTTGTAAGATATTGTCACGGAGGGTTGTTGTGACTACTGAAAAAGAAGGACATGCGGCCAGGAAAGCAGTCATCGTTTTTTCCAGTGTCAGGTTTGTAACTATACAAGACAAGAGTGTGTCCCTCTAGCCACATGATCTGTGTTTAATGGTTTTTTTTCTTTATCTGCTGCATTGTACCATAAGCTATATAAAACAATATTAACATGTGAAGCCCTTTCTCAGTTCTACATGCTAAAGTTACGCCTATATGGACTCAAGCTGGGTGGGAAGTTGTGTTTCGTAGGGGGGCTGTCTAGATCTTTTTGGCACATCACGAATGTGAAATGCTCAGCATTCTGCCCCTTGTGCCTCTATCTGTTTGGCAATCGTTCTCAACCGTTGCCTCTGGTGCTTGGTCTTAATGTAGCCTCTGTATACCCGAGAGCAGCCTATAGCTAGCTGGCTGTGGCATCACAGCCTGCCTGCCCTCTGTTACTGTATATTGTGGCTTTTCATAGATGGCTATACACGCTGTGTGCCACAGAGAAGACAAAGGCTTCGGTGCTCTTAACAGTATAGGCGTATCAGCAAACGTTCTGGCCTTCATAAAGACATGGAGATCAAATAGCCTCGACGGTTGACATTTGATTTGAGGTCACGTGCGATATTATTTGTCAAAATGCCTGATCTGCATCACTCATATTACAGCATCAGGGTTACAAATAGTTCAAGGTGATGTGCGTTTTTCTATATTTAAGAGAGTTGATGGGTTTGTTAAAGCCAAAAACAACAAATTCAGATAGAAATTGTGAATATTGTCAGACAATAACTCCAAATAAATGACCAAACAAAAGTCAAAATGTCTTGGCCACTTCTGGAACATATTGTATAGTTTCCTGCTGCCTAAATATAGGGAGCATTTATTTAAAATGAATTTATCTCTACCTACACATACTGTAGGTTTTCCCCATCTTCCATGTATAAGGCAATTGAACAGTAAATATATTTCAGGTACAGTTTGGCTTTCAAATGCTGCCAGGATCTGCTTTCTAACAGACTGCAGAATTCTTCCTGCAGCACCCTGAACATCATTCGGCCCCATATCTCCCAAAGGATAAAGCAGGTGACCGTAACACATGATAAGAGACTTGTACAAAAGTGTCAACACTACGATAAAAAAAAAAATTCGTCAAGAAAATTGTCGATTGTTTATTTGTGTTTCTGTGTGAATTGTATTTGCTTAAGAGCACTTGGAGTAAAGTTCGAGTTAATTCAAATTGTGTATAGTGTTCATTTGTAAATAATTCTTGAATTTTGCCCGATTTCACCATTCCATCTTCTTTGTCTCACAACATCCTGATTCCCACCCTGGCGCCAAGAAGCTATTTTTTTTTCTTCCTCTGCTCAACACTGCCAAGACCCGTCACCGAGCCTGAGAAGTGGAGTATTGTAACAGATACAGATGGGCAGAAAGTTCAAAGTATTGCTTTTCCTTTCCTTTTTTTTGTTTTTTTGTTTAATGAGTTTTTCGGTGAGCGCATTGAACTGAGAATAATGCTCTCTCTGTGTGTCCAGTTCACCGTTTCATTCTGGTTTTATGACGAAGTTGACAGCCTTTTCATCAAAATGAGATTTTAGATGAAAGTTCCCTGGCCTTGCCTTGCTTTCCTTATGAAACGATGTCTAGTTGGCCAAATGAGCAAGGCGACATTAGACAGTTACAGTTCATCATCTTAACCTGATGAACTTGGAAGTCAGTGTTGTACTTTACATTATTATGCAAATTCTGAATACATTTTTTGAGATTCTCATGCATCACAAAGATTAGATAGGCCTGAGAGTTGAGTTTTTCTGAGCCATCTAGACCAAACCCCCGTCTCCTTGCCTGACTAATGCTACACTTTATCTGAGTGGATTTGTATTGACATTGCGCATAATTAGATTCACTCTGCAGTAGGCTATGCTCTCATTTCTGGACATCTCTAGCACCATTAAACATCTTCGGTAACTAAAACAAACGCACAAGTATGTACTTCATCATCCTTTCTCAAACCAGTACCAATTTCACAGCAGATGTGAATACGTTTAAAACCACATTTAGCATGTTAATGATTCTGAGTAGAGCTTAATGCAACTGAATGTGAAGTATTCTCTTAATATGCCTCATTTCTAAATGGTGTGCTTTACGCAGTAGTGTGGAATCTAGAAGGTATGATTGAAAGTATTTTAAAACCTCTAGTTTTTGGGCAAAGCATTTCCATTCCTGAGCAGAATGATTTTGCAGCCAGTCACAATGCAATATATCTGAGCTTTTGCTGAGAGCAAGTGCATGCTCTGCACTTAGCTTTAATGTGAATCTGAGGAACACAACTGAATGATACACACCCACACACATTCATGTGTTTCTCCATTATTGTGTCATTGCATATGCTGCCCTTAATGACAAAATCCTGACCCGCAGAACACTGCTTTATATGATTTATTATAGTGTTGTTGGTCTTTGTTATAGTGTCATCTTGGTTCCAGCAGGCCTGAGAAACATGAACACGAGGGCAAATGTTTGGCTGGCCTTGACCAAGCTTACATGGTCTAGTTTCGGTACCGTATAATCCAATCTGTCTACCAGGCAAAGATGCTGGATCAGCGATCTCTTGAAATGTTCTGCCGTTCTGCAGCTGTTTATGTTTACTTCCAGACCAAATAAAAATATACCTGTTTGACGTGCCATCATTTGATACTGGATAATATTTATTCATATTTGCAGCTCTCACCAATTCTCAAAGTCAGGGTCTAGCTTCCCAAGATTGTTCATTTTAATTAATAACACCTCATAAAGTCATCAAAATTATTATAATGGCTATTATGGTTTATGTCAGATGGTATGGGGATGGCCTTAGAAGGCATTGGGAGCAGGTAGTTCAATAAAATCCTCTTGTTTCATTAAGAAGATGGTAATGCAAAAAAACATAAGTAGTCCCCCATCTGCCACCACAGCATGTGTCTCTACAGGCCAACTGGGCACCGAAGGCCTAAGAGCCTTTATGCTTTGTGGCTCTTGTGGCTTGAGGATTTGCCGCTTGGTGACAGAGAGTACTTGGAACTCCAGTGCCTAAGAGGATCCGTGAACCCTCTCTGCCACTCCAAAGCCAATTTAACTCCGGCCACAGAACAGTAAACCTGGCCAATGCAGAGACCAGACTGTGGTCAAATCTAGCCCACCCCCCCCCTTCCCCCTTGCCCCCATCACACAGTTAGGGCACCCTGCTCTGTGAAGGAATTGCAACGCATGTATGGAGCTAAATGGAATCAGTCAGCAGAAAGCAGCCATCAGCTGAGAGAGGGAAAGGAGTTGTCTCCCTGCCCAGTGCTTTGGACTTTGGACAAAACACAGGAGGTCATAACCCTGGATAACCTTCTAGAAGCTATAGATTCTAGAAGCTTGTTTGCCTTTGATATGTAGAGGGAGGAGTGTCAAGTCACACATTAGTCAGGTTCTTACTAACATACAGTAAACCTGACCAATGAAGATACCAGACTCTGGTCAAATCTACCACCCCTTCTGCTTGGCCCCATTACTAATCAGTTGATTAGTAGTGTTCAATATTCATTTGTGAACATACATGAGGGTTCATTAGGGACATTTCTTTCATTTAAGATTAACACTTTTTTAAATGGCGTATCATTCAGAAACATAGATCCACTGTGTAAAAAGCACACTATACAGTATATAGGTCTAGCCATGAACCATCATTGCCACTTGTCACAGTTTTGCAGTATGAGCATACTTTAGTGATATTAGGCTCTTTGAACGCACACCCAGTTATATTTAATGACCTCTGTTGCTTTGGCTTCAAGCTTCATAATGAGCTCCATTGGGAAGCAAAACTTTCTGTGAACCCTGGACTGAGCCTGAAAACATTCATAGGTATTCCAAACTGATATCAATCACAATGTTTAGGATTCACAGAACTCTCAAAGCTTAGTACTCAAATATTGAATTGCAGTGAAAGAACAGTAGGCAGTACTTGTTTTCTTACCTTATTCTAATGGTTTGCTTCCTTGTTTGCTCAACATTTTCTCTAGCAAGCATGACTTCATACAGGAATTGCCACAGGGCCTATTTTACAATAACAGCTTATATTTTATATTTGGGAAGACATCTTAAAATGTGAATCATTTAACATTTGTGTTTGCCTAGTATTTTATTTTTTAATTTTTTATGGTGACACACTGCACTCTTCTCTGACACCTACACATCTCTTGTGGGGGCGGATGGTCTGTTTAGTAAGGCACTACCTCCTCCGGCACCATTCTTTTTCACAGCCCTCTTCTAAGCAAGCTGTTCCATAATTGTGTAGTAAGTAAACAGGCCCATGTTGCTCCATTTAAAGCGTGTCCAACCCCCATCAAACCATAAATAATAGCCTACATATACAGTATTTGCTTTGAACTTGACTGCCATTTTAACTAAGATGATAAAAATATAGGGATAGTCTACTGAGCATTTTTACAATGAGTCACTGATGTTGCAGTAAAAGAAACATAAAATATATCTCATTTTCATTCATATGAAAGTGTTTAAACTACAAGACAGACCTAGTTAGAGTTTAGTGACCTGAGTATTTTCATAGCTAGGGCCTATATAATGTTTTACCATACAGGCTTTTATACATTTCTATTCACATTTAACCTTAAAGATGAAAGTCAATATTCAGGTATTTTGTTGGATTATTTGTTATATTTTGTTTTTGGTAGTCAGGCTGTCACAACTTGTTAACACCTGAATTAGGCCTACACCTCATTAATTCATAATTTTAAGTAGGCTGTGTATTTATCCTCTGATTAATATGTTCTGACTTTACCATTTAACGATTAAAAGTGTATCTTATTCTTAGTATGATTGACATACCTGAGACTGTCATGTCTTTGGAAAGACTGCCATCTTGTGGTCAGGCAATGCAATGGGTGTGTATATTAAGCATATCGTTTCTGCATTTGACAGCAGGTATATTTAGCTGGAAAATGTAATACAACGGCACAAACACTTAAATTGTATAAGCCAGCTAATGTGTGTAGCATTTTAGTCTCTAAAGTATTGAGATCTACATCTACAACCTATAAAAAAAAAAAAATTAGGACCTACATTGTTTATGAACTACACTCAATCTGCTTAACCCTCGCGCTGTACTATGCGTCAAAATGACCCGGTGCACTTGCCAGTAGAGGGCAGCAACCACAACATGGACATGACATTCCGAGGTTTGCGCCCTCCGCTGCTAGTCTGCTGAAATGCCTTAGGACAGCGCGAGGGTTAATACGCACATCACCGCTTATGAGAAAATCTTATAAAACTAGACAAGCTTTCAAAGGTCACAAATACCTACACTAATTAAAATAAAATTTCACTTTGTGCAAGAGAAAGTGGAAGCATGTTTCAATTATGTACCATTATCAACTGGAAGCTACTCAGTTTAGAAAAAAAATTCAAAGCAAGGGTTTATTCCACACTTTTATTTTGTCACAATATAAAATTGAGGTTTTTACTTGTTGGACCTTGAATTCACTTTCAACGGCACAGCAGCATCAGAGAAAGGCGACAAGGTTCAAGTTTTATGTTTGCACACCAGGCAAGATCATACCATTCATGTGATATGGCCTTTGGGTTTAGGGTGCATGAACATCCACTTTAGAGTAGCCAATTAGAAACATTTCTAAATAATTATTTGAAATAAAGCTAAGAGATCTTTTTTCCTACAACACAAGTTTTTATTTTTCCCGCACAATGTGAAAAAAACTGTTCTTTTAGAAGAAGGTGTTTGGTCTCTTGGTGGTGAAGCGGGGCTTGTGCTGGCGACGCAGGACCCTGTGGGGCAGAGGGAACTTGATCTTGGAGTCCTGGAGGGAGCAAAACACAAATGTCACTAGTCGCAGATAAACATTTTAAAGAAGAATGCATATATTACTTTGAAGAAACCACTCGATAATTAATACTTGTTGCCAGTTTCATAACCGCCAGATATGAAGATGGGAAGCTAGAAATCTGGAAGAGGAACCTGGCTTCGGTAGGTTTTTAAACTGAACCGACTAATTTGGAGTGAGGCCACAGAGACCTGCCGCCGGATGACACCAACCGTGCACCCGGCAGCAGCAGCACAACGCCGGACTGAACAGTAGCCATGTTGCATTACGAGGCCTGGCACAAACAACACAACATGAAGGACACGTACGTGGAACTGCTTGATAGCAGGTCTGCGGCACTTGTTGGCAGCGATTTCCTGCACCTTCATGATCTGGATAGAGTGGGCGCGAGCACGATGGCGAGCCCCCATATCCCGATCTGAAATTAAAACAAAAACCTACTTCAAATCACTGTGGAAAAGGTCAAGAATATGCTTTCAACTGCAAGTCCTATTCAGCAATAATGCATATAAAAAATAAAATCTGTGACAAATTAAGTATATATGGGCAAAACAAAATGGCTTCAGATTTGGTCCATCACCCTCAGTACAATAGAATATACAGCTGAAAAATAGAAGCACATTACACGATCTTATGCTGAATGTGATGTCACTCAAACGTGCATATTGCCATGACAGCAACACATTAGCACAGACCAAGTTAAGGCAGCTAAAACGCTAACGAAGACACAGCCAATATGGTGGAGAGTTAGTTTGAATGAAAGCGTGTCAACGCGGGGACACTTACAACACTGTGTGACAGCGGCAGAGGTTGTCAGATCCCTGTACTCTCTGTACATGTTGTGGGTGCCACTGCGGGAGTCATAGCGCAGCCAGATGCCAAAGTTCTTCACCTTCAGAGGGGTCTTCTCGTGTACCTGAATAATGACATTCAAACATTTTGTTAGCTGAGCAAACCCAAGGCAGGCAAATACTACAACAGCTGATCTTTGTAATAAAAAGGACATCTACCAGCCCACAGTAGACTGTCTCTCCTGAAGCCTTCTTCATCTTTCTCAGCTGGGAGACAAAGTACCAGAAGCGGGACTTGGCCACTACATGGTTGGGGGCAAAGATCCTCATCCGATACAGAGGAGGAGCAGGGTTCTTGGCGGAGGGCAGAAGACGCCCAATTACCTTGTATTCCCTAAGCTGTATGAGAAAAAGGACAAAGCAATAAGTTAGATCCAATAATTCACAATACTTTACCTGTGTGTAAACACACATACAAACCGGTCAGGTTTATACGCGTCATTACATTTGCATTTACCTATTGTTGCACACGTTTACACAAAGTACATTGTAATGTACTTTGTGTAAACCAACATACAGTTGAAGGTTTTTTTATACTTGTTGGACCTTGAATTCACTTTCAACGGCACAGCAGCATCAGAGAAAGGCGCCAAGGTTCAAGTTATGTTTGCACACCAGGCAAGACCATACCATTTATGTGATATGGTCTTTGGGTTTAGGGTGCATTAAAGTCCGGTTTATTGGCCAACTGCAAACGTGTTGCTTGTTATGAGTGAAAGCAACCAACATTGGCTAATAGCTATGGTGAGGTTAAAGCAGTACGTCATTCGCAGCAATAAACCACTGAAACAATGAATTAAAAGGCAACGTTTGCGTGACTTGCATACTTTGGAGAGCTTTCTTTTTACAATAAGAAATCACACCACCATCGGCCACTTCAACGCAAGATATTGCCGTCCACATGTCTCAGTGGACGCCATGTTGTAGGCGCAAAAGCACTGGCTTAACAAAGGTTCGATGTGTAATTCTGAGATGGATTCGTACGCCACGTCGACATTAAAACAAATGCTACAACGGTATATTTGGTATAAGCGCTTAACAGAACTGTCTCTCTCCGTTTGGAAGGCAAAATAACAGGTTTTACGTACTGTGCCGGACGCCTTCATGGTGTCTCTCGCTGACTGCCACCGTAAAAGAGGAAGCAGCAAGGCGGGGAATAGCGACGTCAACTGCAGAGGGGCGGGTTCACAATATATGTACAGTCTGATTGGTCAAGAACAAACAAGACGTTCAATGTAACGTGTTAAAGCTGAACTACCTAATAGTTTCACAATGTACAATGTTTAAACACATCTTTTATATGAAAAGGGTTACTTATGTCTAATATATTACAGTATAGTAAGCAGCCGTAAGCAGCAGTACACGTCGTCACCATATTATAAATAACCAATTCACACAAAAAATAGAGCCCGTATAAAAAAATAAACGAAATAGGCATGCTTTAATTGTATCGTGTATTAACAGTAGTGCTAGAGAGTAGTGTTATAGTTTATATACATAACACGTGTATAATTCAGAGATGAAAAAGGTATTTAGCAGAATAATGATAACCTCTTCCGGCGGCCGTGACCCCGCAGAAGTGCCTTACTTCCTTGCAGCGGACACGCCGTGCATTCGCCTAGTCTGAGCTTTGCACCATTCAACTGATTTCTGGATAATTCTTCTAGCATGTTTGCATTCGTGGAATAAGTTATTTGAGAATCGGAATGTGATCGTGTTACTACTAAGGTCGGGTATTGAGAATATATCATACATGTTCCATGGCGTATACTGGTAGCAGTAAATAGCATGCAAACTTTGTCTTCGTGGATTTAGTATAACGTGTGATGTGATGGAGAGAGGCGAACGTGCCGATGATACACGGTTATTTCAAACGCATAATCGTGTGCCTCAGCAAAGTACCCTACGCTTCTTTTAACGTATACTATAAAGTCGATGTAACTTCAAGGGGAAAGCATTTGCTTGCATATAATGAGTACGTTTCGATTATGAATACGTAACAAAAGTGTTTTAAAAAGGCAACTGACATTCGCCACCGTGCATGGCTAATGCTAACTTGCCAGCGAGTTGGGTTAGCGCTTTTATGCCATTCAGCCACCAGCTAATTTAAGGATTTGCAGTGTCAACTTTTTTTTTTTTAAGAAAGGCCTCCATGGCTTGTTTCGCATATCTTAAACACATTGAACAGTTATGACTACTTTTTAGGAGCTTTGTCTGTATAGTTATTTTGTATTTATGAATCGGAGAGTGTGCCTCATATATTGAACGTAGGTTGCATCATGTGTACCGGTGCGGTGCGGTAATGAATCTGTCAGGCTATACCGTACTTTGTTCAGGTTCACTACAGTACACTGTCAGATTAAAACCTAAACGTGTCCCGTAGATAACATAACGTGCCCGTGTAAACTTTGAGTTTCGTGTGTTTTTATTATTACGACGAAGTAGTACATGAAATGTCTCTAGGTACTTGAAAGCTTCTTATTACAGTATATTAATGATAATGTTTTCACTATGAATGAACGTTTCGTCTTCGTGTTTGATTTGCTAGATGCATGAGATCTGCTTAATGGTAGCAGAGAGTTGTGAACCTGCATTGGAGAAACGCTAACACACGAATGGCCTGCCAGTCTGTTGCTGCAATCATGGATGAGCAGGCCCTGCTAGGGCTGAACCCAAATGCAGATGCCCGATACAGGCAACGTGTAAGGATCTATGTCTGGCCAATGTGTCACCTGCATGTATTGTTCTTATGCTGTTGTGTATCATGTGTAAGCTGCATTGAAGTACAACCATCTATTGTGTGATTGTTTATGATTTTAAACAGATGTTTTCCTTAGGGTGTTTTTATATGTAGGACTCACTCATGTCTAATTATTAATGACAAATATAATGTAGCTGTTTACATAACATGCTCAAATTGTATAACCAGCACATTTGAAAGCCACACTTAACAATGCAGTGTGACCCTATATTTTAACCTGTCAAATAAGATGTTTCAGTTTCATAGCTTCGTGACAGAAGAACAACCTTTATTAAACTATTACAGTTCTACTACTTGACTAATTAACATTTAAAACTTAATTGTTTGTGGCTAATTAGTTATATGCAGCTGATTTGTTTTTAGTTATCAGCTGTAGGTTTGGCAGAAAACTACAGTAAGCTACTTAAAATGCTGATTTAATGTAAGATACTGTTACAGATAAAGCTTATGTTATTGTAGACCCAGTTCGCTGTAATTATTTTTTTGTCTCTGATACCCTTTTATTTCTGTCTTTGTTATTTATTTGTATCTTGCTGAAATTTTCTTTTAGGCCATGGCATATTTTGAGCAGCTTAAAGAGTCTCATGATGCTTGGGAAGTCTGTGGAGAGGCCCTGGCTAAAGGAATTTACAAGTGAGTTTTATATCTGGCCTCAATATCATCAAGGCCTTATGCTAGACTGATTCATTCGAAAGTCCTCTTCTAATTCACATACATACACACATGTATGTTTCTCTAATGGAGTGATTCTTTACTATTTTAACATGGTTTTAATTAATGTATTATTATTATTATTATTATTATTACAGCGATGACCACGTGAAGTTTTTTTGCTTTCAAGTCCTGGAGCATCAGATTAAATACAGGTAAGGGCAATGGGAAGACAGCAGTCAGTGCGCTGATGAGTGCTCTACATGGTTTAGCCTGAGTGAACACGACATGTGTGTCTTGTCTTCTTGCAGATACGCCGGGCTCAGTGCAGCACAGCAGCATCTCATACGAGAGACACTGATGAAATGGCTTCAGTGTCAGGTAGCCACGTTTCTCCACACTTGGTCACATTGAACATCTGGTAAAGGCCGCGCGCTGACATTTGGGAACATACGTTCCTGTGATTGACTTCTTCGGGCCACACGTTAATGAAATCACTTGAAACCTGTACGTTAAGAGTGGAGTAGCACTGCAGCCTGGTTCCATGATGTGGTCTCTCCCATGCTAGCTGATGAACGTCCAGCCAGAGAAGCCCTTCATCCGAAACAAGGCCGCCCAGGTGTTCGCCCTGACGTTCGTGATGGAGTACCTGACCCTGTGGCCCAAGTTCTTCTTCGACATCCTGTCCCTGGTGGGGCTGAACCCCCACGGCGTGGACGTCTACCTGCGCACGCTCATGGCCATCGATGCAGAGGTGGTTGATCGGGACACCCTTCACTCATCTGAGGTAAGGAACCTCCTCCAGTTTCCACCAAGCAAAATGTTCATTTTTTTTCTTTCCTTTGTTTTTCAATAGAAATATAAAATTTTTGGTAAATTATAAAGTAAGTATAGTCATTTATCCATCTATTCAATTTATGTTGCTGGCATCTATTTTTGATTAAAGGGGAAATCAGATTATTTTGCAGCCATTAGAGAAGCAACCCCTCCCTCTCATTTCAGGAGAGGGAGGGGTTGTCTGTGACGCCTCAGAGCACGTGCACTAATCTGTCACCCACATCTTGCTCCCCCGCCCTCCCTGAAATGCCCCCAACCTTGCTCCAAATGGTTTCAACAAAAAGCAAGTCAGTGTGCAATAGCAAATCAGGGCAACTTTCGTGTTTCGGGGGGCACCATGTACACAGTGGGACTAAACGCTGGATTGTTCCTTTAAAAAAAAAAAGTATTATTTAAAAAGGATTTATGTGTATGAATACTTGAGTCAAAGTGCTGCAAAAGCACCCACAGATTTAGTTTTTAATTTACCAAAAAAAAAAAAAAAAAGCATCGGTATTTATGGCAAATGAAAGCCTTGCCCTTGCTATCATCATGTCTTGCAGACGGCCCTGAATGGTGATACTATGGTAACGTGGGCCACCTATCGTCATAGTGTCGTGAGTTACCCGGTGATTCCCACCGCTCATTTTAAGGCACCCCCTCCGCCGCCCGCTGACCTCTGTCCCATTCTGCCCCACCCGCACCTTTTTCCCAGGACACGCGCAGAAACACCTTGATCAAAGACGCCATGCGAGAGCAGTGCATCCCCAGCCTGGTGGAGTCCTGGTTCCAGATCCTGCAGACCTACCAGCAGACCCACCCCGAGCTCACCTGTCAGTGTCTGGAGGTGGTGGGAGCATACGTGTCATGGATCGACCTCAACCTCATAGCGAACGACCGGTCAGTGGCGCCACGGACACGGCAAACCACCTCGTGGGGAAGAAGGCTAACGATGAGCCATTTCTGTGTGACTATTAGCATTAGCAAATACTGCTTTGTCAACTTAGTGTTTTTTTTTTAGTAAGTACAAATATTTATACTGGTCATTAGAGTATCTGGAATACCATGACATTTTGAAGTGTATTCCACACATGGAAATCATGGAGTTTGCTATATTTGTTATTTGTTTGTTTATCGTTGCCATGCGGGCTATCCTTTTTACACCAATGTCATTCTGGTGGTCTGCTTTTCCATTCAATATAGGTAATGGGAATTCCCATTTTTAGTCAGTGAAGTCTGGAGGCAATAATCAGGGATTTTGACATTTTACCTATAGTGTGAACCCTGATTATAGTTCACATACTGCAAAGTAAAAAATCCCAAGTGATGCAATCCAAACCAGTTAGATATTTAGTTCTAAGGGCGTATATTACATTTTGTTTTGTCTCACCGAGGTTAACCCTGTCTCCCCAGCTTTGTAAACCTGCTGTTGAATCAGATGTCTGTGGAGGAGCTGAGAGAGGAGGCGTGCGACTGCCTGTTTGAGATCGTCAACAAGGGAATGGACCCTGTGGATAAGACCAAGCTGGTGGAGTCCCTGTGCCAAGTGTTGCAGTCTGCTGGATTCTTCAACATCGAACAGGTATCACCCAGGTTTCTAGGCTGTAAACAGTAAGAAGCCAACATGAAAATAGTCTCCGCCTCTTCCGTCCAATAGCACAAAGTCACATAAGCAACCCGTGCTGAACATCTGATGCATAGACCCCTGTCATCTTGTCAACACTATTGACAACATGTGGGTTAGTTGATTTTCATTGACTGTTAGCATGTGTGTGTATATGTGTAATTCTGGGACAATGCTGGTGCAGCGCTTTACTAATTTCAGTCTGCTTATTCTAAGCAATATTTGTAGCCTAGGCTCGTGTCGATAAAGTTTCCCCAACAAATTCCTCCGTGAGTTTAACATCCGACTCGGTCATTGGGCAGTGTAGGTCGTCGTGCATGTCAATCAAAGTGAATGAGGCGCGTCCTGTTGCAGTTCAGCCTGCGCCGTGTCCCAGGCTTTACGCAAGCAAAGGCTGTCTCTGATTTAATAGTGTGTCCCTCCCCTTCCCTTCCAAGGAGGAGGACGTGGACTTCCTGGCCAAGTTCTCGCGCCTGGTGAACGGCATGGGCCAGAGCCTGGTGCTGAGCTGGACCAAGCTGGCCAAGGGCGGCAATGCGAAGGTGGCGTCCGACGCGCTGCAGGCCGTGGAGGCCAAGGTGCCGCTGCTGCTGCAGCTGCTGGTGCACGAGGACGACGACATCTCCGCCAACATCGTGGGCTTCTGCTACGACTACCTGCACCTGCTCAAACAGGTGGGCTGTGGGGTGGGTGTGGCAGAGCGACTGATTTCCCCCCCTTCCCCCCCCAGGAGGTAGACTATGAAGCATGCTGCCGTGCCGCGCTTGTGTTTTAAGGACTTGGGTTTTCATTTCAAAGGGGTCGGATTGGCCTAATAGCATGCAGGTTAAGAGTGACAGAGAGGAGACCAATGAAGAGTGCTGGGACATGCTCAAGGTGTGAATATGGTCGCCACAATACTGAATCACAGCAAAACCTCGCTCCTGTTGTTGCCAACGTTACGTACAATGACACGTCTTGTTTTTGCATCACGCATTTTCTGTCCTACCTTTTAGCTCCCCCAGCTGACAGACCAGCAGAAAACCAACATAGAGGTGAGAATAACTGTTATGTTATAATGAATGAATATTAATGAATATGATTACAAATCGATATATTAATGAACGGCAATGAATCATTTTCACAACCGTCCAGGCGATCATGCTTGCGGTTATGAAGAAGCTGACGTACGACGACGAGTACAACTTTGAAAATGAAGTGAGTATATATATTGGCGTGCCGCCGGGAGAGGCCGACGCGGTGGCACTCGGCGGACGCTGAGCGCCACTCTGGCCGTCTGTCTGTCTTAGGGGGAGGACGAGGCCATGTTCGTGGAGTACCGCAAGCAGCTGAAGATGCTGCTGGATCGCTTGGCGCAGGTCTCCCCCGAGCTGCTGCTCCAGACTGTGCACAGGGTCTTCACCAGCACCATGCAGTAAGTCTGCTACTGGGGGCTTCCCAGACAAAGGCCCCGGTTAGTTTAAATGCACCTGGAACATAATAACATATATTTGATGTAAGAAGGGAAATTATTAGGAGCCCACTCTGCATGTTCTTTAATAGTATATAAATACTGTTATGTAAAAAAAAAAAGGATAAATATAACACTAGGAATACACACAGTATTACATGTAAATATAACATGAAATGGTAAAAGCTTCTCTGCAGTGGTGTTGCTAATTATTTGCATAATCGTGCCATCTGCGGTGATGCATGCCAGTAAATGTGTGTAATTGAGGGACTGCTGTTTGTTGGTCAGGAGCTGGCAGACGGCTCCCTTCATGGAGGTGGAGGTGGCCATCAGACTGGTGTACATGCTGGGGGAGGCGCTGCCCTCCTCCCACGGTGCCCACTTCACCGGGGACACGGCCAAGGCCAGCGCCCTGCAAGAAATGATGAGGACGGTTAGTCGCCATAGTAACGATGACACTTGGCGTTGCAGTGGGGCTGGGTATTGGCAAGGACATTACGATATAATGCGTATCACAATACACGGGTCACAACACGATTGTATAGTATAAAAACTAGAGCTGGGAGCGTTCTAATCTTGGCCATTAATTTGAAATATTTAATGCGCGGCGCTTTTTGTCTCTCCTTTTATTTATTTCCTGTTGTGGCGAATGAGCGCGCTTACTGAGCCAGATGTCTGTCAGACCATGCACGACAACGGTAGAGTTTTACAAGGAATGTTTTCATTTAAAGTTTCCTGATGGAGCTTTGGACTAACGGAAGTGGTACAGTATGTAGGCCTACAATATAGACTGGTGTTATAGGCGCGACTAGCGAGGTTACAGGATAGACTGTTGTACCGTAATCGGTTCTGCCTCTGTTTGTGCGCGCTAGTGTGCCCGCATGTCTGCCATCGTGAATGTGGTCTCTACTCTCAGTGTGTTACTTTACAGACTTCTGGTCCAAACCATGGCAACGTTTATTAAGTTGCCAGTCAGTCACATAAAAACGTCTCCCACTAACATCTATCAAACTATCTCTCCTTTCCGTCTCTCTCATTGGACTCTCTCTCCCGCTACACTAGGTTAAGCCACACCATCCACATGTAAATAGTTATTGCCGCGTCACGTGCAAACTAAAAGCAACATCAAAAAAGTGAGATAAATCGCGATTAATCACAGCAATTTTTTTTTACCGACTCCCAGCCTAATAAAAACAAAATAGAACAGGTGTGTATTGTTCAGCCATATCTTGTATCCTTCCTTTTCTTTTCAGCTGGTCTCCTGTGGGGTTAGTGGTTACCAGCACACCTCCGTGTCCCTGGAGTTCTTCGAAACGGTCGTTCGATACGACAAGTTCTTCATCGTGGAGCCGCTGCACATTCCGAACGTTTTGGTGAGTGCCTGTGTCCTTCCTGTACGGCTTACATCTTGATGTGATTCTGCTCAGAATGAGCGGAGCACGTTCACATGGCCTTTGCAGTACGTTGTTGTGACATGAGCGTGCGCCCTCTTCCGGCACATCGCGGTACAGATGGCGTTCTTGGACCAAAGAGGCTTGAGACACAGCAGCCCAAAAGTCAGGAGCAGGGTGGCCTACCTCTTCTCCAGATTCGTCAAAACTCTGCAGTAAGGCCAACCTGGGTGTGTTTGTGTGAGAGAGTGTTCCCAGATAACACACGTAATAATACAAGTGTGTTTGAGACAGTGGGTTAGTGTTGGGTGTGTTTGTGTGAGAGTATTACCAGATAACACAAGTAATAATACTAATAATATAAAGAAAGTCAGGTGAATGACCACTTTAATGTCTATTGTATTGACCAGCGCTGTGTGCTATAACTCTAAACGTGACCATTTACTCCTTCCTTCCTTCCTTCCTTCCTTCCTTGACAGTAAACACATGAACACTTTTGTGGAGGACGTCCTCAGTCGCATTCAGGATCTGCTTGAGCTGGCTCCCCCTGTGAGTGATACAATGCGTACCGTGCTCTGTTTTGTTTTCACCCGGCCGAGCCTTGGCGCTAACCCTGCACCGCGTGTGTGTGTGTGTGTTTGTGCTCCATCACCCAGGACAACGGCTTCCTGGCGCTGTTGACCAGCGACGACCAGCTGTTCATGTTCGAGACGGCGGGCGTGCTGATCGTCAACGGCGACAGTCCCGCCGACAGGAAGCGGGCCATGATGAGGGGCCTGCTGGCCCCGCTGACGGACGCCTTCCGCCTGCTGCTGGCCAAGCTTGCCCAGGAGACGGAGGAGGAGCGGCAGGCCGCCCTGGCCGACTGCCTGAGTCACGCCGTGGGCTTCGCCAGGTAGCCTTCCCAGTGGGCCCGTGTTGTTGTTGTTGTAAGCGGTGTTTGCTACTTGATGTTACTATGTACGGAGCCAGGGCTGTGTAGAAGTACCGTGTTATTTCAGCACGCACACAGAACGGTAAGCTAGCGAAATGCGAGGAGATTTTTGGTGAATTTGACCAAAAGAAAGTCAATTAGCTTACTGTTAGCTTGCAGTAGCTGACTACCTTTTTCAAGATGGCCGTCCCCACACGAATGCAATGCTTATTGCTCTCCCGCTCTGCGTCCAGCCGCACCAGCAAGGCGTTCAGCAACAAGCAGACGGTGAAGCAGTGCGGCTGCACCGACGTGTACAGGGACTGCCTGCAGACCTTCCTGCCGGCGCTCGGCTGCCCGGTGCAGAGGGGCTCCCTGCGCAGCTCGGTGCGCTCCTTCCTGCACCGCATGATCATCTGCCTGGAGGAGGAGGTGCTGCCCTTCGTGCCCGCCGCCTCGGAGCACATCCTGAAGGACTGCGAGGCCAAAGACCTGCAGGAGTTCATCCCCCTCATCAGCCAGATCACTGCCAAGTTCAAGGTAGCGTCTAGTAAGGAGGTGGTGGACTGACCTGCAGCTCCAACTCACCTGGCCAGCATGTTGGCAACCAATCTAATTCAGTGTTTATCGGTCCTGGAAGACCTCTATGTTTTTTAAGGCATGCTTTATGCCTAGTCCACATATAACACGGCTATTTTGTAAATGTTCGATGCGGTTTGGCCGTTCAAACAGTATATACAATCACTAATGAGTGATGGGGTGAATATATTTCAAAACTGTTCATTTGTAGACAGAAAACGGGAAGCTTCTTGGCTTGTGCGCCATTTTCTCCTTACGCCTGATTTCCCTCGGGTGCGTCTCTGTTCTTGCCCCGTTATCCGCACTGCATCCTGCCCCACCGGCAGCATGTCAGAAGCGGAGCGTCCTGTTGAGTTTTCGCTGAGTTTCCATAGCAACAAACCAAACCGAAATGATGAGTTCTATCTGATTGGTCGCTTTCAGAAGAAATAGAACTGCTGCCTGTTTTAAGTGGAGCCGAGGGGAGAGCAGCTCACAGGACGCTCCTCAGAAGCTTCTGGGAGGCTTTGGTGGTTTACTTGCATTGAAAAGAGCTCCATGACAGAGCCGGAAAGCGACAGCCGTGTCCGGTGGAAAGTGGGGGTTAGTTTGACATCAGGGTGTGTGCGCCATTATCCTTTGTTTACATAAGGCATTTTTCTTCACAGGCTTGAAAGCATGCAATTGTGGTTTCATATGGATGGGTATTTATTTTCTGGAATTAAAATCACAGTATATTTAGATTTACTTTGTTTGGTTAAATCATTTTAGAAAGCAATGCTTTGTGATTGTTCAAACAAGTTCATGAGAAACACAATCTTGTTTGTTTGCCTAATTAAACGCATTAGTGGTTTAATGTGCCATTATGACCACTGATGTTATTATGTGTAGAATGTAAACTAACATTTCTTTGTCTTAATCTATAGTATATGGCAAATGTAGCTTTAGTTCTGTGGAAGTAACGTTTTTTGTTTTTAGCAACAACTGCCTCTGTATCTGTGGATATTGGGACATATGATAAGGGTCATATGTCAAGAAGGTATTGTGTAGTGGCAAATTACACACCTGGTTTACCTAAACATCACGTACATTGGTGGTCTGTCTCCACGCTAGGGCCAGGTGTCTCCCTTCCTGCAGCAGGTGTTTATGCCGCTGGTGCTGGCCATCTTTGAGGTTCTGTCCCGGCCCGCTGAAGACAACGACCAGACCGCAGCACTGGAGAAACAGATGCTGAGGAGGAGCTACTTCACCTTCATCCAGACCATCGCCAGCAGTGGCATGAATGAGGTCATGGCCAACCAGGGTACGCTCCACCTGAACGCACTGTGGGGAATGAAGGATGGGATTTGACCTCGGAGAAACAATCTATGAATCGTGTAAACCTTTTTGAGGGCGGGTTTTTGACTGATTCTCTATAGGCCTATTGCTCTTTTCTCTATTAAATGGGGATGGATTAAAAACAAAAACTTCAGCCTAAACGTTAGTGTAGCTTGAATTAACTGTTTCAGTAACCTTAAGATATTATCAGGCAGCAAGATCGACTTAAGAGTTTCCCTATTGCGTTATGATTTTTGACCAAATTAAAAGGAAAATGTGGGAATTTTTGAGTGTGAAATCCAAAGTCAAATGATCCAGCGTTCTTCACAACCTGCATTTCGGATGATCACTCAAATCGCAAATTGCCCCTGAAGCTGGTAGGCTAATAAATCTTAAGATGAACGGCTTGCATTACGGCCCGAAGTTGTGACGCATTTTTTATTCAGTAATGTTGCATAAGTCTACCGAAACATTTAATGTAACTGTTTCTGTCTGCCGGGAACGGTGAATGATTAAAAATGTACGACCATTAGTAAATGATATGGCCGGCCGATGGAAATCATATTTGACTCACTCTAACGCAAACGAAAAACCATCATAGGTTGACAAAGCCCTGGTGGGGTTTTGTGCGCGGTTTGGATGAGTCTGTGCACTCCGTATATTTTCCTGCTTTTTGGTCATTGGCCAATCAAAGGCCTGAAGGGTGCGCACCAAAAGCAACGCAGGTGCTCTGACTGCAACTGCAAGCAAAGCTAAAAACTCACTTTGCATTACAGCCTGTCTTCGCAAAAATCCTCCCGAATGTAAGCAGCTCACATGAATTTCATCCTTTGGAACGCATTCATAGCATGGTGACAATACCGTACACTATTATTTAGTTGAACTTGACACTGACTTCAAATAAAGAAAAATATAAATATAATATATAAGCAAATGTGTAATGCTTTATTTTGATTTTACCTCCCCTTTTCCGTGTCGTGTTGTTGCCATATAAGTATAGGTTGTTGCCCAGCAACATTAAACAAATGTTTGGTGTGATGTTGGCGTAAACGGACCCGGTTTCGCAGTCATTAATGTAATGTGAATGCAGACCGGCCAGGGGGAGGGGGGCTAATCGCACTCGAGTCCGGTCCGCTCCAGACCAGCAAACGTATGATATTATATATAATTAATATTATATATAAGCAAATGTGTAATGCTTTATTTTGATTTTACCTCCCCTTTTCCGTGTCGTGTTGTTGCCATATAAGTATAGGTTGTTGCCCAGCAACATTAAACAAATGTTTGGTGTGATGTTGGCGTAAACGGACCCGGGTTCGCAGTCATTAATGTAATGTGAATGCAGACCGGCCAGAGGGAGGGGGGCTAATCGCACTCGAGTCCGGTCCGCTCCAGACCAGCAAACGTATGAATGCGCCCTAAGTTCCTTTCCTCCGCTTGACCTTGTTCCCCCAGGGGTAGAGAACATTGAGCGTGTGCTGTTCACCATCATCCAGGGAGCAGTGGACTTCCCTGACCCCATTGCTCAGAAAACCTGTTTCATCATCCTCTCCAGACTGGTGGAACTCTGGGGTAAGACACTGGTTCTCAACTGGACATATTGTGTGCATACATAGCAGGTGGAATGGATGGGAATCTGGGATTTTCTGGGATTTCATGCAATTGCTGTTTTCATATTTCACAGCACTACAGTCAGTGTAGTTCACAATGATTATTTCATGCCCAAAACTCTTTCCAGGTGGAAAAGATGGAATGGTGGGGTTTCCTGACTTCATTTATAAACATATTGTTCCAGCATGCTTCCTCGCGCCTCTCAAACCAACGTTTGACCTCACAGATGCCCAGACAGTTCTGGTTGGTGTCTATTACTTTGCAAGTGCATGATTAGTATGATGTCTGTGTGTTTATATAAATTAAGTATAACCCATTTTGTTTTTGCAGACATTGTCAGAGTGTGCTCTGACATTAAAAATGATTCATCTCAAAAGGGTATGTCTCATGTAGATGGCTTTATTACCTAACATAACTTGAAATTTACTGTTTGTTGGTGGGGGGAAAACACCTAACCCAAAAACACCTTGGTCACTTGCAGGGACCAGAGTTTATTCAATATTTGCAGCAAGAGTATCTGCCGTCGCTCCAAGTGTCACCAGAAATAACACGGGTAACATTCACAACACAGCTTTTTTTCATGTAGACGACACTGGCCCACTGTAAATAAAAACGTGAAACTGCTTTGTCTGTTAGGAACTGTGTCAAGTGCTCCAGCAGCCAGATGTAAAGGTCTTGAAGAGCTACATTAAGGTATGAGCTGTGGGCACATTATAGTAACAGACTTTATATACTTGGTTACATTTCCTCATGACTTTGTTAGAACAAGCTGTTTCCGAAGTAACGGCAAGTCTTCCTTCAATCTCCATAGGCTTTCTTTCAGCGAGCCAAGCTGTAGCGGAAGGATGCAGGGGGGTGTGTGTGAAACAATGAAATGGAACTTCACTGGGATTAAGAGGACAATTCACCATGAAAGTGGCTGCCTGGGACACTTGCCACAAAGAAATGGAAACTTAACATAGGAGCTGCTTTTGCACTTAAAGTCAACTACAAAGCCTAGTTTGTCTAAGTCGGCGAAAGTAGAAAATGTCGGGTTTTGGAGGGGGGGGCAGGGAAATGAAGTAGGTTGGCCTGACACATGATGTGATCATGGCCACAACATGCCACCAACCCAAAGCCCAAGATGTGCTCGCCGTGCGAGGTTGTGTCCATGATTGTGTGGAGAGTTAGGTTGGTGAAACCACTCAATGCTGGCTTCTCAGGTGTAATGATGCACCCATAGGAAGGTTAAAAGCCTAATTTAAAGTTGCTGGCTACGTCCAAATGTTAGTTAATAATCTAAAGACATGGCCCATTGTTAGGATGTGTGAAACATGGCTTTATTGGTCAAAACCCTACATTAATTATTGTACCTGCCATGTGAACGACTTGTTTAAAAAAAAAAAAAAAAGAGCTTCATCTTTTTGAGTGTGTGGCTTTTCTTTTTAAAAGGCCGAGGACATTGTTTGAAGTGATGAACGTGGAAATCCTTGTGTTTAAGGTCCTGGTTTCTTGTAGATTTATCCAGAAGTATTGCAAACCTATGGTTTATCCCATGGTATCTATACGTAGATATGAAAACCTAATATTTCAGTTATTTTGGACTTATTGAACCATGTTTTGTTACATAATTCTCTTTTTCCTATTTGTATTCCATTAACTGGAAATGATTGTTTGCGTTGATGGACATTTTCTTTATTTTAGAGATGGAAATTAACTGAGGAATAGTACAACAAAATGTAAATAAGATGTTAATTGTAAATAAACTAAGGTTTATCCCCCATTCCCACCTGAAGTGCAAACAAGTAGTCTGAGCCCTAATGTATATCTCCTGTTTAGATCTGTTGTATGAAGCAGACTAATGCATTTTAATATTAAGCATTTGTTACAATTAAAAAAGAAAATATGCAATGTATACTGCAAGCAATACTGTGAAGTACAAACTGTTAAACGGCAGCCCCTGAAGAGACTTCCATCTTCGAGTTAAATTATTTCATCTCTGTACTTACTGTAATTGATGCATACATTTTAACAAAGGCAAAACCACTTGTCAATTAGGTTGTCCCACCCTCCGCCATGTTATCCTGGGAAAGACCCAATATTGTTGCTACACTGTCCTCTCATATCTGTCAATGGTCTTACACAAATATAAACCATTTCATATTAAGTCAAGTCACTGTGCTGACTTGTTGGATCACTAAAATGCACAACATACTGAATCACATTTTGAACCACTTAAATGCTGTAGGAAACTATATAGGAATATATACATGTAGTAGATCTGTTTAACTAAGATACTCAGCTCTCTTAACCTGCTAAAGTATACAGTAATTAGGCTCACTAGTATAAAATGGCCTGAAAACTAATACCCGCTTGCTCCTGTTCTATAGTTGATGCTCAATCTATGAATCTATTTTTAATAAAAGATGTGTAAATCTGTTTCACTAGATTTTATTGATGTCCACCACATCCATACATTACATTTAGTTTTTTTTTAAACAGACCTTGAGGGATAGTTTGCACACACTGTTAATGCCAAATTAATTTGTTATTTTAGGGTTGTTGATTTATGAATTATCTTGTAATTTTGCAATGGACCTTCAGTTAGTATTTGTCAGTACCAATAAAGTGTTTACTAATCAAGATTCAGGAGCCTTCGTCATTTCTTACATTTGAGCTTTATACATTAAATAGTGTTTAATCCAGTATAAGTGCACTTCATCAACTGGAAAATATATACAAGTTTTGAGAACTAAAATCAAGCATTGGCTTAAATTATCTGATGCATGGTTCATACATCCTTTGTCCCATGCCCAAAAAAGTTTACTTACATTTTTAGCCCAGAAAAAAAAGTTTCCCCATCAAGCTTGCTGCATGTATGAATATACAGTTTCTTAAACATAAATCATAGACTTCTAGAGATACACGGCTAAATTCTAGAAACTTTGAAAACGTCCTGAATTCCGTGCAAAATCCACAGCAGAGCAACTCATCCTCAGCCCTTGATTACAGCGATTGGTCGGAGCTTGATGGCCTTCTTGCTAATTCCGGCATCATGGCAGGTGTTGACAACATCGGTGACATTCTTATAGGATTCAGGAGCCTGAGAAACAGACATGGAGCAATGTTAATACAGAGCAGGTAAATACTTATAAAATGTCACAACACGTAGTAGATGGGCTTGAAGTCATCTTACCTCTTCCATGACTAATTTTGGTGAAGCCACTCTTATAGCAATTCCCATGTCTGCCAGCTTGTCCAGCACGTCTTGGAAGTCCAAGTTCCTTCGGGATTTTGCTCGGGAAAGAGCACGGCCCTACACGATAAGGACACACAAACAGAAGAAAGGTCATTCATTGCATTTTACATGTATGGCATCCATGGGTGAAAACACCAACGTTTCCCCGCACGGCTCATAAAACCAGAGAATATGAACACACTATTATGGGCATCCTGCATTCAGCATCACATTGAAAATCCTCTAGTGCAAACAATAATGGATTAACATAGCCCCTGGCATGAAAAAAATTAAAGAGGTCCCTGCCAAGATCATATTTGCAAGCAAATCCTTTTGTCTTAAGTCCGCTATGGTTTGCCTAAAGCTCAAGATTAGGAGAATCCAAGTTCTGAACAAGAACATCTGACGTCAATAGTAACACTGTAGTACAGCAGGGCAAGTCACTCAAGACGTCAAGAGATAACTTCAACACTCTACAAGCTCTAAATTACAGATGGATGCACTGCAATGGAACCATTTAATGTGCTGACAATGCCAAAACATTACAAATACATTTATATAATGCTTTAAATAAAAGTATAGCAAATCCTTAGGAACATGTTACACAATATATTGCATCAATCTATTCAATTAAGTTATTTGTAATAAATTATTGTATTTACCAGTGCCAGTGATAGCAACAGACATGCTATAATAGGCCCCTACAAGCAACCTAATACTGTTTGGATGCACAGTTACCTACATACACACAGCAAATATAAGAATGGAATGTGTGAGCTACTTAACCGCTGCTTTGATGATCGTCTCTTAATCTTGTTTACACCGCAGCACTAGCCGTCCAAATTAAATCTCCCATAATAATCCAATGCCAATTAATAGAAAAGGGAAGCGAGGTAAACCCGCTCATACCGCGCCGTGGCAGGTGGTGCCGAAGGTCTCCGTCATGCCCTGCTCCGTGCCGGTTAGGACGTAGCTGCAGGTGCCCATGGTGCCGCCAATCAGCACGGGCTGACCTGTCAGCTGATTACAGGAGCAGAAGCCATTGGTTCAAATCTCAGGCGGCAATATATTTCATATTTCTTATTGTTAATAAATAATACACACATTATAACTAGTGAATAATACACATCTTTTAAATGCATTTGTTTTTTCTGCTTGGTAAGCGGACATTGCAGTCGCCCATTACCTGGTAGTCCACAGCGATCAGCGGGTGATGCGGGGGGAAGGCCCGGGTGGAGCCCTTGCGATGGACCAGGAGGGTCTTGGGTCTCCCGTCCACCATGTGCTCCTCCACCTTGGCGATGTTGTGCGAGACGTCGTAGATCACGTGCATGTCCAAGTCGTCTGGCGTGGTGGTGAACACCTTGGAGAAGGCCTGAGACCCAGGACGCACCAAGAGCGATGTGAGGAGGACCATGATGCACTGCTGCCAACTCCAAGACTGCGTCGCCTATCTAATTTAGTCCCCGTTTTCTAACTAAGGTATAATCTGTAGTAGATGTTATAATAGTGACTTAATTATTATATCAATATATTAAAAACATTTAGACCAGTAACATAAATAAACTAAAATAAAAGTAATCATCAATGAACATTTCATCCATATATTGAAGCCACCTTCTCTATTTCAGATCAATAGTACCAGGTGATATGAATTCAGGCTCACAAAAGGCCTCTATAATGGAAGCTGGTCAACAAAATAGAAAAAACTACAAACGGTATAGGCTACCGAATCTATAGAACAGTTTTTGTGCGTAATTTTCCGTTCCACAGTTCCATTATGCGTTCTATGAACACTAGGAAGGAGTCTTGCCTAGCCTTTGAAGGACCCAACTTGGAAGGATTCGTTCTACCAAAGAAGTCGCCTTGACATTGAGAAACACCACTAGGTTGCCTGGCCTGCCAAAACCACAGTACTGACTGACAGGTACCTGTCTGGTGAGGAAGGTCATGGAGGAGCGGTTCACCCAGGCGTAGTTGCCGGCGGCAGCCATGCCCTTCAGGTAATCCTGGCCCTCTTCGGACATGATGCGAGCGCACGCCAGCTGCCGGTCATTCACCACGATCTTGTCCCTTTTCATTGCCTTCTCCATGGCAACGAGGGCATCTAAGTATGAAAATAAGCAGAGTAAGAGTTTAAATTTTGGTGTGAATGTGCATTGGCCATTTCAACTGAAAATATTAACAGAAATGAACTGTCGGGCAAACTGTCTTAAATAGGGGAAATAGTAAAACGCCTCGGAAGTTAATTGAAAACTACAACTGTTTATCTAAATGAGTAGCCTAAGTGCACATTCTTCCTCCACATTCCATTAAAAGACAAGGTATGTCATTGTTACGGCTCCTGGCTGTTCATATACATTCTTCGTTGTTTTAGCAGGCATGAAGGAACCAGAGCAGCTATATTGCTGATGAGCTACACCTGGGGCCCTCGATAAGAATGGAGGTCTGTTGGCAGTCCCGCCCTTGCCCCAGCCAGAAGAGTGCTACTGTTAAGCAGATATGGATGTACTTGTGGGTAGGAGACCAGTGTTACCTTTGTTTTCGCAGCTTTTGTTATTAAGTTTAGTGTTTGTATTGTTATGGTATCTTATGGGACACTGCTGGGTCTGACGGCCCATTGCCTGGTTGGCCCAGTAGTTTTCCCTTCTTTTGTTCTGTTTTGTTGTCTTGGGTCCAGTCTCACTCCCTTTTGGTCTAATATTGTCTATGTGTACATTAAATACTGGTATTGCATCCTTTGGTCAGTGTGGATATTGTGTTGGTCCCCGGTTAAAGAGTGTCCCGTTGCCTAGGGGGGTGCAGCAGCCATTCTCTTCGCTTGATAACTTTGAGCTCAAATCAAAACAATATTTCCCAGAAGCTCCACCAAACACATTAAAATTAATTGCAAAGCCAGGGGCATTGTTGTTCCCCACTTTGTGTTCCTATTTATTCATGTATCTATTTATTAAGATAATGAAATGCAACAAGATACTTGGTGAATTTGACAAAAAGTGTATTTGCTTAAAATAGCCAACTATACCTTTAAGCAACACGATGCAGTCAATATATTTATGTACAATGCGGTATCTTAAGAAACATACATTATACAGCTACAAATGACTGGAAAATATGTAAATATCATCAGATAATGAAGGAAAGAGCACCTACCTGTGGCCACCTGATGGCCCAATCCTCTACTGCCGCTGTGGATCATGACGCACACCTGTCCTTTATGGTCAATACCCATCTTCTTGGCAGCGTAGTCGTTATAGATCTCATCCACCACCTGAATCTCACAATAATGGTTGCCTGCACCTAATGTACCCAACTGTATGAGACAAGGAGCAATCATTTTAATACAGCAGGCTGCAATCAAGGTGAGTCATTCTACAGTGAGTCAGTCAGCAAATACGTAGAAAGTAAGTAAATGCAATAAATTGTATCGTGCTTCTCACAGACATGAGTCAAAGTGCTTTACAGTACATTAATGGGCGATATAATGCAGCGCAGATATAAACTGTGCACTGTAGAAAATGCTGGCGCATCATGCTGGCGCATCATGCTGGCGCATCATGCTGGTACATCATGCTGGTACATCAGGACATTAGTTGTTTTTGGAATTAGCAATGTCGAGGTGACACAGAAGTAGTAAGCCTTTCAAAGTTGACTGTTAGCTTCCTGGTCTGTATTGGCTAAAAAATGGGGAGAGGCGGGGAAACGAGCGAATGAGAGAAACGTGCATATGTTGCGTAATTACTGCAGTTTGTTTGGTAACACCCCTATGAGGATATGGCCAGCTATGTAGTATTGAAGGCAAGGAACTGATGTTGATCGCCAGCACACAAACTGTAAGTAGAACATTTGCAGATGACCAAATCTGTAAATCTTGTTTATGATACAGTAACTGGTAGGCCACCATAGCATAAACTATAGTCTGCAGGACAGGCATTAATTATCAAGAGTGATGCACCGTGCACATCAATAACTACATTAGATTAATATAGCCTATTGTTCAGAAACTGTAAACAGATTAGAAATAGGCTTCTTAAATAATGTGTTGATTTAATTAACCTAAAATAGGTGTGTAAGGTAGGTCATTCAGTCAGTCACCTGAGGGAGCCCTCTCTTCTTGGCCTTGGAGGACACCTTGTTAGGGTCAGCTTGCAGCATTCTGCCGTACTCCTCGCAGTGCTCCTTGTCCTCTGCCCACGCATAGCCCTCCCTCAGGGACCAGTCCACACCCATCTCCAGAGCCTCCTCCAGGTCCCTGTATCACCACAACACACAACAGCACGCTACACATGTTAGCGGACATGCTAAGTGACAGTTGTCAGTGTCACATTAGCTCACACACCAGTGGTGTTTTGTGGACCACTTTCATGTACTTTAAATTGTCAATTTGAACTTTACTAGCCTTAGAATGACAACATTATCTTAAATTAGACATACCATCATCCATATGAAAATCAATTTATATACACAGTATATAAAACATTTAGAAATATGACCCAATTAAATTAACATCTACTTTTAAGATGCATTTGCTATGGAAGACTTTCATATTTAGCTCTCCTCCCTATATATTCTGCATTATTATTAACAATCCCTTTAGGGTGGCTTACTGTGCACCCATAGGAATGACCCCCTTAGAGCCCACTCCCACTGGGATATGGTCAAACAGTGCCTGGGCCAGCTGCTCTTTCACGGGCTGGACATCTCCCTCATCCAGGTTGGTCCTTAACAGTCTCACACCGCAGTTGATGTCAAAACCTACGCCACCTATAGACCACAAGTCGAAGACAAAGTGTGGGAAGTGGTAAAATAGTGGATGATGGTGTTTATTTTGAACGAGGTGGGCGGGGCGGGTCTATAACATACCTGGGGACACTACAGCATTAGGGTCACTCATGTCAAAGGCTGCCATGTTCCCGATGGCAAATCCATATCCTGAATGTACATCTGGTAAACCAATGGATTTCTGTGGCGGAACACACATGTTCAACATCCACAGACGCGGCCGCAACCGATTTTCAGTTGAAAAGGTTTGGGGTGCTACTTACGTGCACTATACCAGGCAGTGCTGCCACATTCCCGATTTGTTTCATGGCTGGAAGGAATCCACCAAATCCTAAAATAAAAATTCAATTTAAAGCGTTGACACAGAACACGAGCAGCAAATGCAATACGTCATGGCCCTACTTTGTTGAGTTGGCTACCAACCTCCTCCTTTGCAAGCATTGCGCAGTTCCTCAAAAATTAGTTTTTCAAGAGGGTCATTGACGTAAAACACTCCTTCAACCTGTAATCAATTATATCCAATAAACAGTACATCGTCAAAAGTCACACCAGCATTGACTTGTACCCATAGTCTGTGCTAGCCATTGAGGTAGCAAGCATGGCAATTTCTGTATTCTATCTCACCTGCATATTCGGGACAAACCCCTTTTTGATTCGCCAACAGGTTTTGTCAATCTTTTCTAAATATTGCAGCTCATCATTATAAGATCGACTCATTGTGGCACTGTTTATGTTTTTGAGTTTAGCAAGGTATTTAACAATCCACACCACTTCCTGCTTCGCTGAGGAAAAAAAAAAGTCAAAGTGCAGCAGCTACGGGTGCCCCCACGGCACATAAAAGGTATACCCTTATGTTTTTACGACAGACGTTAAGTTATGCCTGTTATCTCACTAGATTATTTTATTGTGCGATTTTAAACTACTATAAACCGCAGCTCCTAAAAAAGTTTAGAATGTCGAACGTGCATCATACGCTCGCCGTAGTTTAAAATTTGGTCGTTCTCAATGTTGTTCACTGGGTCACTCCCATCTTCTAGCAGGTCTTCTAGCAACGTCTTTTTTATACAAGTTACCTGCTATTTATGCATTTTTGATCGCTGTTCCTTGCAATATATGTAACATGAGATAGAGTGACTGGGATATCGACAAGTAAGTGATGTCGTTTCATGCATGTTGCTGTTTGTTTGGTAACATTTGTGCTAACGCTAACTACCGTACTGTAGTGCATGGTTCCACGTCCTGTGTTCTGTGGTACAAGTAGCGTAGCGTACTATACAACGCACTTTACTTTACAACGAATCGAAAGTGAACCTTTTTTGTAAATTGAGTTCATCCATGTCTGTGTAAGCATGGACGTCCATGCTGAAATGGCAAAACACGGCCGACTGAAATATTGAGAACTTGGAAAGATTGCAGTTTCCTCAACTTGAGTAACGAATTACTTCATTCCCCATAGGAATAATGAAACTCCGTGTTCGTGTAAACAATGTCAGGGAGGTCAGACTGCTGGAGTTGCAGGGTGAAGATCCGACTTTGACAGAACTGAATGTCCAAATCAAGGAAAACATTCTACCCTCGTGTCGCATCAGGTGAGACGGGAAACCCCAAATGTACCGTACACTTGACTGTATAGTGTTGTACACTGACAATTTCTCCCTCACCCCCTTCCATTTCTAGCCCCGATCTAGAGTTTACTCTATCTCTTTATGGCAACGAGCGTTTACTAGACACTGGACAGACTCTTTCCTCGTTCGGCATAGTTTCTGGAGATATGATTTGTGTGGATGTGCCAGAGTCGGGTGGTTCAGAAGAGTCCACCGCCACACTGGACATGCCACAGTCAGATGGGTTGGAAGAGCCCTCTGGCTCACTTCCACCTACCAACCAGGTGAGTAGTGACATCTCGCCACAAGAGCAGTGGCAGTTTAAGTATCAGAACTCACAGAAAGCAAGAGCAGAACAATGATCTGAGAAGACACACACATAGAAATCCTGTAATCTATGGATCTTCTGTATTTTGGTATATTTTGTTAATAGCCTATAGAAACAGTAGATGCTGTTGTAGTTATACATTTTCACTCCAATAATTTTTAGTTTGTTTTGACCTGCAATGAGGATGTCAGTGGATGTGCACATTTGTATTGTTCTTTGGTTTTCTCTTCTCTCTCTGTGGTAACAATATTAAATTACTGTGACATTATCCTGTATTTCTGTGTTGCACTTGCATTCGATGCCAGTTATTTGAGAGGGATTTGCTATTGAAGGAGATGCTTGATTGAGCTAGCGTTGCTATTGAATCTCCAGTGCAGCACCCCAAATTTAGTGGAATTATGGGGTTCTCTGATATACTGGTGTAACCAGACCCAAAATTCACTTCGGAAATATGGTCTGGGAAATGTTTGCAGTTGTGGCCTCCTACTGGGTGTAGACCTCTGCTTAATTTGCAAACTACTGGATGGCTTTGAACCAATCGGCAATGCTACAAATGTTTGTATGACTTCATCAAGCTCTAATATCGTTTTACATGCTTCTGCTTGACTTCATCGTAATTCAACTTTGCCACCATGGACGCTGATTGGTCACCCTGGATCCAGGGTGGCTGAGTGAACGCTAAAGCAAACATGATTTCTAGACTGAAATAGTCAGGTGGAGCCAGGCTAGTTCTCTACCCACAGCTATGCTACGCTATAACATGTTAACTGTGTTTCTTTATGAAAATCTAAATATTTCTAAATATTTTCTTCTAGGTCAATAGAACAATTCTAAATGTAATAGATAATATATTACCTATTAATAGAAAGTGTTTTTTCTATTACATTGTGTTAATGCACAGCCTTCTACGAGCAGCAGCGTGGCCCATCAATACACTTGGGAGCCCATGCTGTGCAGTGAGGCGGAGGAAGGCAAGATTCCCTATTCACTGGAGGTCCTGCACCATAGCGCAGAGAGCAGGTCTCCCTGTGACTCCCTGGTGGTGGCTACTCATCTACTGATGGTGGAAACGGGATTCATTCCCCAGGTAAGATGGAAGGTGGTGTGTGTGTAAGACAATGTGTTTACTTCTATTAAGTGTATTACGTACGCACATACAGTAGTTGGACAATGCAATACATAACTGAGCTTTCGCTACGGTGGGCTTTTGTCTGTTGAGGGCATTGACGGCGCTGAGATCAGGCCAGGCGAGATGCCCAGTGGGTGGAGAGCGACGGGGGGGTTATACAAACTGCAGTACACCCACCCTTTCTGCCAGAACAGCCCCACAATGATCCTTGCCGTGTCCATGGGATCAATACTTGTAATTAATGGTGAGTCGCGCCACATTGCACAACAGCCTGGCACAGCTGTTCATTGTCATTCTCTTGCACCAAAACTATTGAGTTGAGTTACATTAAGTTTCGTGCAGTTTTTCAATTGGATTTGTGTACAGGATAGAGGTTTTATGGAATAATCATATTGGAATTCTGGACCAAATTTAAATCATAAATACTAGTGTATCTGGAACATGCTTACCCAGCCAGACATGTAGTAATATTTTATATGCAATGACATGAACAGAAACTCATATAATTAATCACATAACATTCATAATAAAAAAAAACAAATGGCTCAATATTAGCTGTCCCTTTGGAAATACACTTCTTGCACGTTTCTATTTTGTCGAGTGACTGTTTATAACCTGATCATCATTCTAGCCACTGTGAAGATAGATGAGAGTGTGAGCACAACACGCAAACTGTCCGTGACTCCATCCAGCTACGTGACTAATGAGGTGGCAGGTCAGTACTGCGTGTCAACAGTGATGAGAAGCTGCAATGTCAAGTAAACAACACCCAGCCCGTTCATCTTAAACCTAAGTGCGTTGCCATTGTTCTTTCAGGAGAAAGTGCTGCAGCAGTTTTCAAAGATTTGGACAAGTTGTCAAGAATATTCAAAGACCAGCTGGCATACCCTTTGATAGCTGCCACCAGAGAAGGTGTATCTGTGTATAGAAATGGCGTCAATCTCATCTGCCCGACACTTCCTACGCACAACGATTGTGTGACGTTGACTAAGCTTTAAGATAACCCGGTCTATTCAGCCCACACATAACACTGCTTAGGTGGAACGAATCATACAATAGAATAAATCTCAGAACTGCTTTATGATGACCTAAAATACACAATCGAACCCAGAAAGATAACCATAAGCCTCTAACTCAAGAAGCCTTGCATACCACCCAGAATGCTGTACATAGAAATAGTATACTTCTGGCGATTATACTTGTACATATGCTAATACTATATATATGTGTGTATATATACTATTATACACTAATGTAGTATGAACTAAGGAGCGGTCACATAGCCACAACACATTGCTTTGTGTTCTAATACTCCCATTCTCTCCCTCGCAGCCATGGTCCTGCCTGCTGCGTTCGGCCTGTGCGCCCTGCCTCCAGAGCTCCTGCTGCGGGTCTTGAGACTGCTGGACGTGCACTCCCTCCTGGCCGTGGCCTCGGTCAACAAGCAACTGCACGGTACCGCAGCAGACTCTTTGCTGTGGAGACACCTGTGCATCCGCGACTTCAATGGTAAGGCTGTGAGCCACTTTAATGTGGGTACTGCGAGGTTCTTCTATTTGACCAGTGGTCACCGCAGTTTGGATGTACTGTACCTTATGTAACACTTGTTTTGTTACGTTTTTGTGTATGTAAGTGGCAGTTAACAGTTAAAATGCTAAGCTATAAGACACATTTGCACTGCTGTGCGGTAGCTACTATTATCACGGTCGACAGCTTCTTTGGACGCGTGCCGCTGATTAGAAGCACGGCGAGTTCAGGACTAACTCCGACCATTTCACTTCCCTGCAGTGAACGAGTCCTCCAGGTCGCCTGACACGGACTGGATAAAAGTAAGTCTGCAGTCTGAGAAGAATTGATTTACAAACGGACTTATGATGTTGTGATGTAACATCAACCTAACGGTTTTTTTCGGTTTTCTTCCCCCCCCATTTTCCTCCGCCTTCTTCTTCTTCTTCTGAATCATTCTTCTTCTGCTGAATCATTCTTCTTCTTCAGCTCTACAGAACTACTTACAGATCAAGGAGACATTATCGTTTTGTCCGCTCCCATCCGTCTTCCTGTTTCCGTTTCCCCGGTCAGCCTGTGGGCATCCCCTACCCGGCTCCGCTGTACATTCCAGGCATCATCGGCGGGGAGTACGACCAGAGGCCTCAGCTTCCCGTTCTGCCGCGCCCACGCCGTGATCCCATCGGCCCCTTCCCAGGCCGTGACCCTGCAGCGAGACCATTGCACATTCGCCGCGGATGGCGAACCACTGGCAGTCCGTCTGAAGATGTCAGACATGGTTTCATCTGACTCTTGAGTTTGGTTTCAGGACTGAATCTTCCGATAAATATTCATATGCAGCGATGCCAATTGGTATTCGGATTGAGCTCTTGGTTAAATATTGGTTAAATAAAACTGGTCCCCCTTGGAAAATTAGGTTTTTATCTCAAGGGGTTTCTCCTGATTAAATACAGATTTAATAAAAAATAAAAAAGATATATAGTTATTTTACTATTATTATTAGTAATAATTGTTGTGTTTATACATTTTGAGGTTAAAAGATGTCACCTAATCAGTGATTCATTTGCTACACTATACAATTTTAAACGTTGGATCAGAAACATTTCCCAGGCTGCATTTGCCTCAAATAGTGAAATGATATATTTTGTAGGTAATGTATCTACATTGATTTATTTATAGTGTGTGAGTGCCAACACAGTTTAGGTGGTATATTCTTTTCAGAGTCATTGATGTAATTGTTAGTGACCTGTCATATTGAAGGTGGGGTAAGCTAATACACTTTTTGTCAAATTCTGCAAATCTTTCACATTCTGTGCACACTGAAATTAAACCTGGCGTTGCTATAGTACTTGTAAGTGGACTGCATTTTTATAGCAGATATCCAACCTATGCATTCAGAGCACTGTACTGGTGGTGTCAGCCATGAAGGGCACCATCCAACCACCCAGATCAGTTAAGGTTAGCTGTCTTGCTCAGGGACACCACAACTTTGCGGCAAAAGGGTTTGAACCCATGACTATATAATCAGCTGTCGCCCCACTTCACTGCACCACTGCCGCTATAGCTACACAGCCCTGGCTCTGAAAATGGGAATAAAAATGGGTTAAATAAGAATGCATATATAAATAAATAAAATAACATGATACATTTACAATAACAAATTATAACAGAATGTGATTTTAAAATAAATATTTGAAAATAGGCTATACATGTATAGCATTCAGCATTGCCTCATTATATTGAAAGTTGCAAAAAGTACTGTTTATTTAGCACTTTTCACATATATAGAATCACAGTGCTTTACAAATACCAACATATTAGGTATACAAAAAAGTAAGATTAATGATCAAATACAATCAGATAAAAATATAAATAAATAAATAGCCCTAAAATAATGTAAGAATTATTTAAAAGCTAACCAAAAGCCTGTCTAAATAATAATAGTTAAATAATTATTAACTGAGAAATCTCAGTGTTCAGAACGATTATTTGAGAGGTCATACTTGTTATTGTCATTTATGTCCTTATCACACATGGGGGGGCCGATGCAATATACATTTTTTGCTCAATATTATTCAGTAATCAGGCCCAATTTTGTCTAAAAATCATAAATGCAGTTATTTGAAAAGGCTTGTAATTTATAATTAAATGTATACCATATAGCAATATGTGATGTACCAATAATGTATTAAATAAAAAATAATGTGTTTGATTTAAATACAATAGGAACCTGTCATGTCCCCAATCATGTTTGTGGAACTTCCAATAAAAATATATGCAATAAAAGCAATATTTATTTAGATTTAAATAATAATTTCCTTATTAATAAAGGTCTCCTTATAATTATTATTGTTAATGCTTACATAAAAAAGGCAGTGTCCCTGAATTGAGTGTTGAGTTGGGATAGTACCTGCCTGGTACCAGATACTTTTTCTAGTACCTGCTTTGTGGAGGTTCCAAGCGAGCTGAGTTGATACCAAAATTGTGACGTGACAACAATGCAGACTACTGATTGGACAAGAGCGTCTCGTCACCTTTGCGCGACATAGGACATCCTACATCAACTGGCATAAACCCAGCGCGGTTCAGTGCAGAGTGGATATTTTGCAGCCGTAATGTATTAGCTGTTCCAGGAAATGTTTTTGGAAAACATGACAACCCGCAAAACAACACCGTGGTCAGCTGAGGAAGTGCAGACATTCCTCAGTTTG
>JAODUH010000016.1:2021972-2050211 GCA_027564835.1 Typhlichthys subterraneus
GAAGTGCAGACATTCCTCAGTTTGGTAGCCGACGAAAAGATCCAGCGAGAGCTGGATGGGGCTACTCGTAACGAGAAGGTCTACCAGGAAGTTTCGGAGATGTTTGCCGCACATGGGTACAAACGATCATTCCGACAGTGTAGGGAAAAGTTAAAAAAACTTAAAAGCGACTATCGATCGATAAAGGATCACAATGGTCGATGTGGTTCGAACCGAAAGACGTGGAAATGGTTTGACCAGATGGACGCTATTTATGGCCATAGATCGGCGAGCAAGGGAAGGGAAAGCGGCCTTGATTCGGCCACAGCTTTGTTGGAATCCCTGGTGGGAGAAGGTACGTTGTTATTAGGTTACCTGTGTACTTGGCTTGAAAGCTTTTTTCTCTTTGAAATTGAGATCTTCTAGCCTGGGAGTTTTTGTGCAATTAAAGAACCTGTGGTAATTTAACGTGATCGAATGCGTTGTTTGAGAAATGTATTGTCTTAAGGTCCAAACTGGTATTTATAAATTTGAGTTGGCTAACCAAAATGTTATCTTTTATTTTTTATGTAGACCAGAAGAAACGTCTGGACTATCTGACTGTCCTAAGGGAGTTGCAGGAGACTGATGTGGAGCAGCAAGAGCTGAACCGGGCTCAGCGTGAGCGGCATCTGCAGATGGCCCTCGAAGATGCTGCACGGGCAAGGGAGCTGGAAGCAGCCTTAAGAAGGGAAGAGAATGCTCAATCTGCAGCCTTCAACCAGGCCTTCCTAGGTACACTGGGCCAACTTGTACAGGCGATGAGTGGCCGGGGTGACCAGATTCGTCCGCCCCTGGACTAGACCATGTGCACAAAAATGCTTAATGCACTAATTTGCACTATTTACCTTGTATATAGTTTGCTGTGTTGCACTGGTTTGTTTTAATTTTAACACTTGTATACTTTATTTAAATTGCACATTTGTTAAATAAAGTTATTATCTTGTTACAAATGTATCTGACCATGGTTTCCAATTTAAAGGTCTTTGCATATAATGTAACAGAACCATATTTACAAAAAAGTTGGACAATGTTACCGTAAAAGGTAATACAAAATGTTTATTTGTAATTACAATGTGACAGTAAAGACAATTACTATTCTAGCTATTCAAGTCTCTCTCGTCCATCCCTCCCCTCCTCCTCTGCACCCTGTGCCTGTGCCATCGTATTGTTCTGCTGCTACAGATGCATCCCACTCATTGTCATTCTGTTCTGCTGTTAGACATCCAGTGTTAGAGAATGGTTTTATGAGCCAGTTCTGTAAGGGATAGGCAGTCCCCTAGGATGTAGTAGCCAACATTCACCCCACCAACATTCCTGGTGTATCCCGGAAAATGTTTGCCACGGCTGGCCAACTTCCACAATGTGGACAGTCTCAACACCTGAGCATCATGCAAGCTCCCAGGAAGTCCAGTAATGGCATTCCAGAAAAGCAATTTTCCATCTACAACACCTTGATGGATGATGGGAGTATCAGTCTTTACGGTTGAAGTAGTCACAGTGGTACTCCTGTGGTACAATGATGGGTATGTGTGAACCATCAATTGCTCCAATACACTGTGGGAGTCCCCACCTGTTTTCAGTGTAGGCAGCCATTTCTTCAAACTTCTCTGGGCCTGGGATATAATTTGTTCTGGTACCAACAATAGCTCCGTGAGAGCACAGAACTCTTGTACACACCGACACACAGCTGTTATGCTTACTCTGAAAAGATGGCAGGCACTTCTGTACTCTGAGCCAGTAGCAAAAATGTGAGCCTCAGAACTCTGCTCTGTGAGGTTCACATATTGAAGGCATGATGGTATTTGGCTACCAAAGTTACCAATCCACAATGATTATCATGTCAAACAATGAACTAGAGATGTCTAGAAAGTCAAAATCATAATTAGAAATTGTCCACCCAGATGAACTGGTGAATTCCCATGTCTTTGTTCATGGAGTAGCTATATGCTGGAGCCTGGAAAGTTAGCTGGAAATGGAATGGCTTTTATTTTGAAATCTGAAGTGGAATTTAGTGGAAAGCGTTTAGCCATTTTTTATTTCTAAATCAGAATGTCACAATAAATAGGCTAGGCTATAAAATATAGTATTGTACACTAGTCTAATGCATATTGCAGTAACATTCCAGCAAATATGCTATAGTCGATGTTATAGCCTATAACATGCCACTTTCCTTACCCCTTCTCTCTGTGGCCCAAGTACAACATTAAATGACGAAACATGAAAGAACGAGTAAGAAAAACGTATTTTTTTGCTATAGCTTAGTGTTTTGTCACTGTGCGCACGGCTACGCTACGTGTGCCGTTATTTTGCATTACAGGAAGTGTAGGGTACGGGGTGTTTCCTTCCAGTCATTCAACTGATCTCCAGCAGAAGGAAGTCCTCTTCAAGAGTGGCACGACAGCTTGTAAACCTGTCACCCGTTTACTCTTTCTCGACCCTCTTTCCTGAAGAGGGGAACACAGCTCTTGGCTATGTAGGTTTGAAACGACCATCATAATTAATAAGGAACTATATCGCGTAAGGGTGGAGCTTTGGTATTCCCTCCCGTCGTTATCGTCAGCCCAGGCGAGTGAATCTGCCGCCGCAGGACTGTCATGAGCCCAGTTTCAGGATGGCATCCTTTCCGAGTTTGTGTAAGACCGTTGGGTCAGCAGAGGAGGAGAACGGCGAACTGGACCAGTCTTTAGATCAGATGCTGAAGGCCATAGCCGACGAGAGGAACCGACTCAGTATAAGACAAGAATTAAGCGGACTTGGTAAGGATCCCCCACGGGCTAGGTTACAGGTTACTTATTGCAAACGGCCTAATAACAATAGATACGATCATCGGATATATGATTCTCCAGACTGAATGTAATATTGCATTTAACTCCTAGGCTATACTCACTACAGAGACCTAGTCTACAGACTTCAGTTCAACAGTCGTCTTCTCTGACAGTGCCCTATAAAGATTGGATAAGCCTACAAATTGTAGTAAAGAAACACCAGTTGATTTAGTAGGCTATACTTGCAGCATACATTATGCTATGACTTCCACTAGGCCGAGTAAAAAGATGAACGTGGATTAGTAACGGTTGTCTTCCTGATCAGCAAATCTTTATTGTAGTATAGCTAGATGCAGTTTCATCAACAACTTCACATTTATTAATAAATAAAATATTCACACAAATAGGCCACACAGGATCTGTTAGAGAAACCTCTAAATCAATGTATTATTATATAATGAAATCTATTTGGTTATCTTTCAATACAAGCTTGACCTCATAATATAACCACTAACCAAATTAGCCTCTAGCTAATATTTAGCACTTATATGGCTGTCAAGTTTAAAATGAATGACTGTGGATAATTTGTTAGAAAGTACAATATGGTCAACAATCATTTGCCAGTAAAACGGTTTCAGGCTGTTGTTCTGTTAGGACAATCAATAGTGCTCTGTTCTCCAAATAGTGACATCATCGGGGCACATTAGACAGTATGACTACTTTGTTGTCACAATGTAAGCTTACTTCAGAGGGTCAGTGGTTGTGGGGATGAAATGCTAATTTTCCCGAAGCAGTTTGCTCAGCATATAGCCTACTTCAGTGTATGATCTCATGTTTTTTTGGAGTGTGTGAAGTTGTCATTTTAGACAAACCATTTTTCAATGGCTAACATGATGGATATTTGCTGTTATATCTAAATATCTGTTTTGCTGCATTCAGTTGTCATCTTTATCTCAGTTGTCATCTATCCTGCTAGCAGGAGAGATGCCCTGTAGTTGCTTCTAGCTCATAATCGGCCAATGACCCACTGCCAGTCGTGAGTCATTCTACCGTCACACATCTTGTCTGCTCTTGTCGCCAGAATAGTTATGTTTAGGTGGCTATGTGTGGTCTCCCTTGGTATACAGCCTGTGGTCTGTGTGGCTAACTGTCTACAACACATTATTTACTACGATGCGTTTGATCATTTTACACTGTGCTCATAGTTGCGCACGTCCAAACATTAAATGTGTATTGCCTCAAAGCAATTTTGAACGTGATTGTTCTATACTAATAAAATATAATTACAGAATTAAAGTAATAAAACTAAACACACTAGTAACATTGATGTTAGCATTGCTTACAACTGCGTTGTAACTGTAGTGATAAGTTTGTCTCTGCGGAGACAGATAATATTCAGTTAGGGCTGGCCCCAAATATTCGATTATTCGGGTATTTGTTCATTTGGTATGTATTCGATTTAAATATTGGGATTCGAGTATTCGTTTTTTTACATTATGCATGCATGTTTTCCCATTAGTCCCTACTATCTCCATATAAACCCACATGTTGAAATGTAATTGCCTGCCCTACACTGTGTCAACACAATTGCAATCAATTGATTGCAATTGGCTTTGTTTGTAAGAAGAGAGCGAGGCTATTAATTCAACACATCATCTTATTGGCTAATACAGGAGGAATCCAGGATTATTTCTGTTATACTTCTTAATAATAGTTGAGTGTTTTTAATGTTTTTCTTGAGAAAGAGTATTCGAATACTCATTCGGAAATACCATCAAGTATTCGAAACCTGTAAAATAGTATTCGGAACAGCCTATATTCAGTACATTGATTTTAAATAATAAAGCCTCTTAAATATGCCCTCAAACACAATACAGACTGACGTCTGTAAATGGGAAAGAAGGAACTGCTGTGAGAGCCTTGCGTTGATCATACACTCATGTTATATATATATACCCTTTATGTTGGAAATCTTTGCCAGAAGGAAGCATGTCAGGGAAGCAAAAGATCAACGAAGGCATAAATCAGCCACGCAACTTTATTTTCTAGTCAAATCAGTTGATATTTTACACTCATGGCTTACACCCTTTTTTTACATTGCGAAATGTTTTGCAATGTAATTTAGTTTAAAATCCTTTTTTTAGTAGGTGTTGGAGATTTCTGTCTCAAACTGCTCTTTTACAGCCAGTTGACTTCTGTTGTCCCACCAACATTCTTTTTGATTGGTTGATGATTCATGTTTTTCTGTCATCACCACTGTATAAATGTATTAACCCTCCATGATGTCACCCATAGCTTTTCTCAAGAACGGGTTTGAAGACTGTGTTGGCTCTGGCCGTCGCCATTACCAGGCGCCATGATCTGGTGCAACTACCAGTTGCACCAGATCAACCTTTTGCGGAACGCCAATGTTTCTCAATTAGTAGTAAGAGTGTTCATACCATGATCATACCAGTTACAGGCTGATACCACGTATCAGCCTGTAACTCTCCATGATGATGGGATAAATGTATGGATAATATATTTTTAACATATGACGAGTTATAAAAACAATTCACCCCCCGTACAGTTGTCATAAATGGGAATGCTATCCAGAGACCAAATCTTATTTTTATTTTTATTTTTTTAACCAGGCTGTTAACATGTTTATTTTTCCTGTGAAGTTGGACATTTTAACATGGGAGTCTATGGCGATTGACCATTCACACTAATGTAGTTCTGGGATTCACTCTCTTTTGCAGCCAGCCTCAAGTGGCCATTCGAGAAACTGCAGATTCTGACACTTCCCGCATTGTATTCATTTTTCAGCAGCGATGGCTCCCCCTTTGTTATCAGCAACTGCCAAAAACAGGCCTGTCAACATTCATACTTGGTGTAACCATCATTGTCTTAATTCACAGTCCACTAACGCCTTTCATTTTCAGTTTTTAACTATTTCAATTTACGATTGTATGGTAGATTATGTTAAATGGAATATGAGCCCAGAGCCCATCACTACTTCTGTTGCCATTGCCTTCGTCAAGGCTAAAGGCAGGCAGGCCAAATATTCTATAATTCTATAATGAAGCATTGTAATGATTTCAATGGAAGCAAAAATGGAACGCTTCTGTTCTCTGTAGTGCACCTGTCACCAACAGCATTTTGCTGTGGAGGCTGACGTAAGCAGCGCCCAGACAGCAAATCTACCATGCATGGCCTGAAACAAATTCAATTTACCTAAAAACAGTGTGCTGCAGGAATACAGTTGTTGCCTCAGATTGATCAATACTTGGGAATTGATGTTATAAACTCAAAATACCCATAAACATCCCAAGAGATAAATAATAATAAAAACTGAATGCAGAACCATTGGAACCTTATGTTAAAGGATATTCTCTCTGTATTAACTGCGTAGCCACCATACAGACAATACACGACATGCTGCTTAGAGACAGTCATTGTACACCGTATACGTGTTGATTTACATTGAAGAGAATCACGCGTATTTGTTTATAGTGAGTGGCTGTATGCTTTTGCACAGGGGGGCTAATCATTAGCGACAGAAGGAGACCGCAGAGGGAGGTCTGCCCATCTGTTTTGAGTTGTGTGTGGAAGCGGCACAACAAACTCAGTTTGTCTAGCCCGTGTCTTGACGTGTCTCATGTCTGTTGAATCTAATCCCTGTTGCATCATCATTGTCGGTCACAGTACACAGCAAACCTGTGTGTCGTTTTGGTGACTTGCTGCTAGTATGGGGTGGTGGTGGGGGGGGGGGGGGTAAAGGTGGAGTCAGTCATTCTGGATACATATTGTTGATATATGCTGAAACTTTCATGATTATAAAGTTAAATGCATCAATTAAGTGCACTTTGAGAGGCTAGACCTATGACGTTGGCAAAGCAAGGCTATCTGCTTACTTTCTCACATGTGGTCCAAAGTGGAAACATTTAGGAGGGCTAGACAAACATTTGGGGGCACTGTTGAAATTCTATTTAGACCAAACATATTTCAACTTCCTATTTATATTAATAACCATATGAAACGATGCAAGCCTAAGAATATCATATGATCTGACCACATAATAGGCCTACAGTAGCTTTAGTGTAGTTCTCTAATAACTGTAAATTACTATTGCGGAACAAACGCTAGTGGTTAAAGCATCGAACTATATATCAACAGGTAAAGTTAGCTTGTTATCTTTAGCTAGCAGTGACAATGATGTAGCTAAGCAAACATGGGAAAGTGTTATCGAATTATGGTAACGATAAACAGAATAGATCAATTCAAGCTCTTTGGAAGAGTGTGTGTGTGTGTGTGCGTGCGCGCGTGCGTGCGTGTGCACGCATGATCAGTGCGGTGCAAATTCTTTGAGCAACTTGCATCGAGTGCATGGGAGACGACCACTGCAATGCTAAGTGGAGAAAAAGCTGCCCGGCGGTTGAACACAACCGTCGTTATTATGAAAAGTTTGGTTAATTATAACACTATGGCGGGGGAAATGCTACTGTGGCAGGCCGGCGCCGCCATAGGATTGTCAGTGTGTGGGGAAACACTGAACGTGCACATAGAATGGGCAGCTGGAGGACAGTCTTTCGCTGAATTTGACCAAACTTCCAATCTCTGATCCCACCTTTTTCAATTTAAACTCTAGGGCGGAGAGAGGCTCCTGTCAGTGTGAGTCATCAGCTCACCGCCTGACTCAACCAGGGCAAGAACCCCTTTTGAGGGCTTTCGGCCCATGCCCATAATAACTCATGTTGTTTTAGCCAGCCTGCCACATAATCTACTGTATCTGTCTATCCAACTGACCTCTCTCATTCTCTCTGGTGCGTTCTTAGGGAATCAGCAAGCTTCCAACAGCAAGCTGTCTTATGTAACAGCCAGGGAGATAACAATAAATAAGATGTAAATATACATTTGAGAAATATACTTTTTATTTTCTTCTCAAAAGACATAAATAGATTTCAGTTGGTCCAACTGTCGTTAATCACATTAGATGCTCTGGGCCTCTAGAACAGATGTATATTTAAACCGGGACGTGTCTATAAATAGGACAGCTCTTTTATCAATCAGAAAGAGCTACCATACTTGAATCACAGCTCACCTCTCTGTGGAACATCTGCATGTCTTTGTGGCTGTATGTTTGTGTGATTCAGCAGATGTCTGTCTGTTTTAGTAGGGTTTAGCTTCCATACGTATATACGCTATAAATCTGCAATATTGGCAGTTTTTTTGTTTTGGAAATTAATGCTTGCATTTGTGTAAACTCATTTGCTTTGCTTTGCTTATTTGGTGTATGTTGACAAGAAAATACTAGAATGTTTTCCAGGAACCAGCAGAGCACCCTGTTATGCACTCTTGACAGTACAGGTTGTTGCAGTTCATTAACAGGACAGGACTAAATCCCCAACCCCCCACCTAACGGCCTTTGTTCTCATGTTTGTCAAAAACGTTGGGAAGACTTTAAGGGACACAGAGTTTTAGCACTGCTAACATTCACTGTTGGACTTGGACATAATTATGTTTAAAGAACTAAACCATTCACTTCAGTAAACCCCATGTGTGACCCATTAATGTGCCAAAGCTAATACTTGGCGCCAGATATGGACCCATGCTGTGCATTTCTTCAACTTTTACTTAAGTTAGGATTTAAGACTTGACATTTGAAAGCCTAGACTATATTTCTTTGCATCATGTTGTTTAACCTGCTGCTTTTTCTACAGTCTGCAGAGCCTTTGTGTCCGCAGTCCCATTACAGCCACGCAGATCTAAATGTGTGTGCTAAATGTTTAATGTTGTCGGTTGGCAGTGGCATACTACCAAATGCTCATTCTCATAGCATAGCATTTTCCTTAGCGCGCGGCTCTTGCAAATGTCTGCATTTAAGCATATAAGTGGGCATCTATAAGCATGTTGAGTGTTCGTTCTTTCGATTTTGAATAGCCTGGTTTATTTCTGGTCTTGCATAATGCTGTGTGTGTTTTGTAGTGCTTCTACTGTCCCGGTTAATGTTTTAGCGGATTGGTTATTATGATAACAATGCAAAAACTAACCTTGAGTTAATTTAAGTGAGCATACATTTCCTGGTCCTCTGGGATTTGTTTGTGGTTAATTGAACATTTCCCTAAAAGTCACATCCTGATTGGTTGCCTCTTCCTGACTGCTGATTGGGCTGTTGGAACCCCTAGCAACCTGCCAGCTCAGCTCACCTTTTATCCTTCCGTCTGGACGGACCATTGACCGCCTGCTGTGCTCAGCAGGCCCACAGTCAGCTCTCCATGCTGGGATGCAGGCGCAGAGGGGAGGGGGGGCAAGGTCAGGAAAGGTGGGATCAGTTTACAAGGCTAGCCATAGTTGTTTTAAACCAGTGGGTATTGGCTGGCCCAACAGGGTCTGTTGGATCAATAAGGACTGTTGGGATGCGGTCATTTCTTTCATTTGGTGCAGGAGAAACATTCACTTTCATGCGTTCCAACGAAGCACTTAAATTCTCTTGCTCACCACCACAGCCCCAGCCACTACACGGCACACACACGCGTACACACACATACGCAGTACGTGCGCACACACGTGTACATGTACACGCAACACTTGTAGTGCCGTCCCTGCTTTTAACAGGCGTGCCCTTGTGTTTAATTTCCTCAGTGTAACACCCTTCCATATCTGTGCCCAGCCATGCCCTTGGCAGAAGGCAGATATAATGGCACATTTGCTGTCTGGCACCCTGCCCTGTTTTCATTGTTTTGGCTGTCCTTGCTTCATATTAGCCTGCATTAGAAGGAAACCAGGCTGTATAGTCCTGCGTTCAGCATTGTCATTCTCTGTTCAGGTCTGGTTTATTTGTGTTTATTTATACAGGATGGTCTTAATCAGACTTAGAGAGTCTGCACTGGCATAAATTTCACATTAGACACTCCCTTATTGTAACAAGGCAAGGACATCTCCCAGAAAGTACATTCAATTTGAGCTTTTACTTTGCAATTATCTCAAAATCCTATTAAAATATTGATGCATTTGACTAGCCTCGCGAGACCACCCTGATCTCGCGAGCTTCAGTTTAATTTCGCCGTGAGAATCAGTCTGGAAAGCCTCGGAATCATTTTGAATGTGTCCGAGTAACAACCGAACTTTCCAATCAGCGTCGTGTTTATAGCTATACGGGTGTGGTTTTCCAATCAGCGTTGTGTTTATAGCTATATGGGCGTGGTTTTCCAATCAGCGTGGTGTTTATAGCTATACGGGCGTGGTTTAGGTGTGCCGACCATGGTGCCGACAGTGAAAATGCTGCAAAGTATTTTTTAGAAAGCAGCCATTCACAAACAGTGGACTTGTGACAATAATTCCTCTGGCATGTCAGGTTAGCATTTGACCCCCTAACATGCAAAATGATTACAATCATATGGGAATATAGTGGGATTAAATTACTCTAACGCAGCTCATTGGCATAATATTTAGCAGCTGGCAGACCATTTTCATGCAGATAGTTTGCAGTTTTTTTATTTCAAATGCATTTGAGGCATCTCAAAAATCAGCATGCATTATTTATTCCAAATCTCCTTGAGTTCTCTGAAATTGTCAGTCTGCTGCTGCTGTGGCTTTTCACAAATTAATTGTATTGTTTCCTTTTTCTAGCACGGCTGTATTTAGAGTTCATTCCAAACACATTCAAGATAACCGTTCAAACTAGAGTATGTCTATGTCTCTCTTTGTGCTACCATGGCTGTTTTTCCACTTGTATATGCTTTAATGAAATTCATCGGAGTCATGCCTTGTCGAGAGAAGGCCAGAGGCCATTACCTCTTTTATTAATTCTATTTATTTTTATTTTATTTTTGGTTCTGTACAACCAAAACTCTGTTATGGTGGCTGTTATTATTAAATTATAAAGGACTATCACTCCCGAAAGGCTAAAATGAAAAAGAACACGATGAGAATAAAAATGTGAAAAGTGGGGTTTTTTATTTTATTTATTTTTTAGCTATGACTACACCATATCACCCATGCTTAGCTGGTGATAGTGTATGACATTCTGTGCTCTAGTGTAAAGCATTCAACGGTCAAGTGACTGGAGACCTTTGTTTACCCATCAAGACTCCTAGCTAGGCTTTAGCCTTACAATTTGTACTGGTGTGAACCTGCTTTGCATAGCTTATCGTAATGCACATAAAATCAATAAGTACTTTCCAGGCTTTCATTCAATGTGAATGTATATCAATGTCACGACTGTCCTCCGTTGTTGCTCAGATAGCAATGGCATTATAGGTCCTAAATGGATCAAGGCAAATTACATTACAAGAGCAATTCTCTATTGGCTTTGTCTACGTAGTCGCAAAATATTCCAAATAAATAAATTACACGAAATGCCAGTGCACAATGTTCATATTCTGAAATGCAATGACTATCTTTGATGTGCAACATTTATGGTTTTAGGTTTATGGATGAACATTTAACAAATGCATAGATTTTACGATATATATATAATAATTAAGATACATTTATTGTGCAACCTACCGTTTCTTGCGGGCTTATTTTGTGCTTTGTGGCCCCCTTAAATGAGAACCTCCACAAGGGCTTTTTAATTGAAACTCCACAGACACAGTTGGGCTTTATTTTTTTTCCTGTCACTTCATAATGTCCTCCACAGGGTGAGTAAAGGTCATCTCTCTTTTATATACAGTCTATATCTCTGTGCGTGCTGGAGTGAAAGCAGGGCAACAGACCAGAGATTGGAGTTAGCTGCTGCAAGCTTCTTATTGGTTACCGGAGAGGAGAGAGCCGGGTGTTACTGTTGCTAATAAAGCATGCCATCTTATATTCTGTCTTCGCCCCTGTGGGCTATAGGAACCTTTTTGCATGCCAGGAACTGTCCCAGTCGAACCTGAGGCAGATTGAGACCCCCCATCCTCTCTGAGATTAGCTAGACCATGTTCTAAGGTGACATCAGAGGTAAAAGTCTCCCTTGATGTACCCCAGGAGACTGTTCCGGCCCTGGGTTTCCTACGAGGATGGGCTCTCTGTCCGTGAGCTGTGTGCAAGCCGCTGTGTGGGGGGAATATTGAATTACCTGAGGCTCTATGACACAGCAGCTTCACAGATGCTGAGTCTGGTGTAAACAGGCCGGTGTTTCCACACTCTGTGTCTCAAAGGCCTTTCACGAAATGCAACAAATTGGCTTTTTGCGGTGTGGGCAAGGTGATTTGGCGTATGGGGCAACAACCAATTGGTATGCTGCGGAGAATCCTGACCGTCTTGACACCCCCCCTCCCCCTCTCCTCCCTCACCACCACCACAACCTCACAGGAAGTCTGCCTAGCAACATCCATAATGAGTTAGTAAATCAATGTTGAATTTTGAGGCATTGTGCCGGCCGGGGTGGTCTAGGTTAGCATCTGGTCAAATGGAGCGTGTGAGTATATCTGAAGTAGTGGCAGTGTTTTAGAGGTTGATTTTCTTCCCTCAGGCAACGTTACAAAGGCATATATTTCGACTGGGTGGTGTTTTGCATTGAAGAAACAAAAATAAGAAATATACAATGTGTTTATTTTCTTTCCTTTCTTTCAAAGAAGTAAATGAAAACCGTGTTGGATATTGGCCTACAATATGTAAAACATTTGAAGTTGGTGCCCTATGCCTAGAGTTTCTTTTATAAGAGCTCCTTCTCTAGCCTCTTGAACCCATTGGTCTTGTCTGAAAATAAATCAGCCAATCAGCCATTCAACATCCAGTCGATGACAACAGGCAGCAAAATGTCTTATTTGTTGAATGTGGTCCAATTGCTAATTGCTTGTACCACAATGTGTCAATCAAAGGTAGAATCCCTAATACCTTTTGAATGACACCTTGAGGTGGTGGTGGGATGTGTGTCTCTTGTTGTTACTAGCACCACCAAACAGCGATAGCAACTTGCAGAAGACCCCCTTCGGGTCTATACCTTCCAGTGTGGCCACCCAGCCAACTGTTACCTGGCAACAGAGCAAGGGATTACATTACCTCAGTGAGATATCCCCCCTGTAAGCACAGCACAGGAGAATCCCTGTAAATAAAACACTGCAGGCTTTGGTGGCCCACTCAGGCATTTATCAGACAACTAAGTGGTTCCCTTGTGTACCCTAATACCAAGGGATACCATATCTTTCTCTTAGACTTGAGGAATTACCTAGTAATAGGCCGCTGCATACATATTAAGGTACGCCAATGAACCGGGTGTATTATGAGAAAAGTAAAGATAAAAACACCTTACTAGTTAGTTTAAGATGCGGATACAGCCGGTCCCATACTGTAAAGATCTGGTCCTTCCCTCCTATAAACCACCAGTCGGTCTGGTTTCCCTGCGAGTCTGAACAGGGCTTACTCCCTTGTCTGTGTCTGCAGGTGGCTTTAAGGACGACCGCATCGTCTTTTGGACCTGGATGTTCTCCACCTACTTCATGGAGCGCTGGACCCCGCGGCAGGACGACATGCTCTTCTACGTCCGCAGGAAGCTCTCCTACGTCGGCACAGACAATACCGAGGGCAAGAAGGTGGCACTCTCTCCATCTGCATGCATAATTCAGGACACCTCTCCAACTGAGCATGCTCATTAGCATTTAAATAATCCAAAACCCACATTCATGTAAGGCGCCCTTTTCGGCCTTGCCACAAAAAACAACAATGATTTGCTTAAACCCTCCAGGAATATAAATCCCCTCTTTCACAAATATTAGCATTACACACACACACCTGCGCCCTGTATTGTAACCATATCAACTATCCCTGTGCTATCATAACCTGGCCTTTACGGTCAATTGTAAAGGCCAGGTTAAGATGAGGAACTTAGACACATAAGATAAGGTTAAGATAAGAACTTTAGACACATAGAAAGACCCTGATGAGAGGACGGCTGCTGCCCGTGTAGAAAGAGCCCACGCATTTTTATATGCTCCATTGCGTCAGGCATCAATCCGCTAATGTGCTGTAGCCAAAGGTTATGCGCAGACGGACCGCCCTCCCAGCCCGTGATGAGATGAGCACACCCTTGTTACCGGTCATGAGCACACCCTTGTTACCGGTCAAGAGCAAGGTCAGATGCATCATGCCAGTCCAGGCACTCACAAAAGCTTAGCAAAGTGCCTGAGAGGTCCGTTGATGATGATGATGATGATTACTATTATTATTACGCAGATGACCTTAATCGCACACAAGAGGAAAAACACAAATGGGAAAAGTAAGTTGTTTGGGAGGCAAATTACCCTGCCAAATGATTTCTAGAACAGTTGTTTACTGTAGTTAATAAGGTCCATGTTTTTAACAATAACGCTTTTGTCAAAAATAATAATGGAAACTGTCAGCATCACTTTAGATCAAATAATTTATACTTTCTAGATTTACTATGGACAGGTATTGATGGGGGGGTTATTGTGTGTTAATGTGGCGTGAAATCAACAGTTGCACCTCTGTACATTCTAAGCCGATCTATACACTGCAAAAACTATATTTAACTTAGTGTGATAACCTTGTGTTCTAGTTGGACTTTCTAATATAAATGGCTTATCTAGTGTCTTTAATTTAAGTAAATGTGCACTTAATTTAAAAAACCTTATCAAGTGAATCTGCACTGGAAACCAGTTTTGCTTGACTTAAGCATTAATAAGATCATAACTCATATATTCGCGCTTATATTTGATAAGGCATTTTTTGCAGTGTAGGGGTAGTAATGTTGCTGACATAGGTGATCATGTGTCTCAGGTGGAGGTGGAGGTCTATCGTCGGGACTCCAAGAAGCTGCCGGGCCTGGGAGATCCTGACATCGACTGGGAGGAGAGTGTCTACCTGAACCTCATCTTACAGAAGGTGCTGCAGTCAGTCGACAAGCTGGTTCATCATGTGTGATCTGTGTGCGCACTGCGGTGCACTCTCCTGTATCTTGTCATTACGCATTACATAATTCATGACAGTACCATTGCCCACAGTGGCCTGAAGACTATTGTGTGCTGTTGTCGTTCCAGCTGGACTACGTGGTGACTTGTGCCGTCTGCACGCGCTCAGATGCCGGAGACATCCACATCCATAAGAAGAAGTGTCAGGTAGCATGAAGCCTCTGTAATGAACCGTACGTAAAGATGCATTGACTTGGGTGAAAGTGGAAAAACAGCAAGCCCTATCCCATATCCACTGTGTTTCTTAAAAAGAAGCCAGTTCGATTAAAAATATAATATGTTGCAATAATAGGTTTTGTATATTTTATTATTGTATTTCTTTTTTTTTATTGTGGTGGAGTATTAATAATTTTTTTAAGTATTATTAAGTAAAATGGAGTTTAAACAGATACAACAAAAAGAAAGTGTATTGGTCTTATTTCACAGAGGCTGTCATTAAGTTGACGTTTTCTGTTTTCGGCAGGAAGTGTTTGCCTCTCCCAGCAAACATGCGATGGATAGCAAAGGAGAAGAGTCCAAGATGAGCTACCCCAACATCTTCTTCATGATCGACAACTTTGAGGAGGTGATTGCTAAATGCTGCCCCCCCCCATAATCTGTGTTTGCATTCTCCTCTGTGAGATGGAGGGGGGCGGTGGTGATTGACATCGGCAATAAAGCAAATGTGACTTCAAGTCGTTTCGCCACGCTTAAAAGCAACTTAGCACTTAGCGACTGTCTTGGTCAGCTAGAGAGGAGAGAGTATTTCTCTCCAGGGAGGAAAGAAAATTGAAGTGTTCAGCTCTTTCACAAGCGAGGGAACACACACATGGAACCAAATTCACAATGTGTGGAGGAGAAAAATAAAGCCAGACAACTTACCAGTGGCTCCTTTTGACAGAGTTGTCATAGTCAAAACATTAAAGGTATGCTTCAGGTATACCAGTGTCCCAGTACTGTTAAATATAGTGAAGAAACTACTGGTATACCTGGTATACCTAATTGAAATGGAAAAACAATTAATGTGAAAAGGGTCCACTTAACAACAGAACCCTGTGTGTGTGTGTGTGTGTGTGTGTGTGTGTGTGTCTTGATGTCTGCGTAAACGGATGTGCTCAGGTCTTCAGTGACATGACCGTGGGCGAGGGGGAGATGGTGTGCGTGGAGCTAGTGGCCAGCGACAAGAGCAACACCTTCCAGGGTGTCATCTTCCAAGGCTCCATCCGCTACGAAGCCCTAAAAAAGGTCTACGACAACCGAGTGAGTGACGGCAGCATTAGCCTATCCAGGGCAGGAGTGATGTGACCGAATGCTTTTCATGTTTTGTGATTATGACTGCTAGCCTGGTGAGACCATCCTGAGTTTGCGCGCTCCATCTCTTGCTCCGTTCTACACGTTCCAGAAAACCTTCCAGTCAAAACCTATAACTGGTATAACTGGCTTTGCCTTTAGGTGTCAATCAAATGGTTGCTAGCTGATGGAACGTCAACACCTTAGACTTTGAAGGAAAGATTTTGACAGTTATTTTCAGACATGGCCGCTAGCAGGCGATGGGATCACCTTCACCCACCTTCACCCAATCAGAACAAGAGCATTATTATTGTTCAGCACCGACTGAACCTACCTTGATGTTAATTGGTGGGACGTTCACCGACCGGGTTCCTAAACATATATACCTTTTAAGCATCCATGAGCAAGAGGCCCAATCCCCACCTACAAACCACTGCTTGTTGCTTTTGGCAACAACAGTGGCACACCATTTGAATGGAGAGTTCCCAAACTAAAGAAGACATCCCTCGGGATCTTATTGATCTCCATGGCAACATAATCATGTCACAGTGCAAATAGACCAGGGGTTCTCAAACATTTCAGCTCACGACCTCCAAAAATACAGTGCCAGAGACTCGCGACCCAAAGTTATGTACAGTATTAACCGTACTACTACTATCAATTATGTTTACATATTTCTAATCATTTTAAAAATAACAATAATAATGCATTGTATTTGGGACGCCTTTCTAAACGCTCAAGGACATCTTACATTGCAAATACACAGATATAAAACAGTCGGCTGAAATATACATACTATAGTAATAAACATTTGATCTGAAAAATGTATATAAAATAAACACAATCAAATAAAACAGTCAGATGAGAGTGGAACAAAGGTTCAAACATCATAGGCAACCTTGAAGAGGTGGGTTCGCGACTTTCCCGGTCTCGCGAGTCGCGACCCCCACTTTATGAACCACTGCAATAGAGGATAATTCAGTAATATGAAATGTCGCCTATCTCCTGGTCTAGCACCGTTGTTATGCCAGCAGGACAACGGCTGATGAATGCTAACGCGGCTGCTCCTCCGGCTAACATACAGTACCTTACTTTAACTGTGAGCACTTGGATGTGAAGCCATATCTACACCAGAACATCTATAATGTGTGCGTCCCCCAGGTGAGCGTTGCAGCCAAGATGGCCCAGAGGATGTCCTTTGGCTTCTACAAGTACAACAACATGGAGTTTGTGAGGATGAAGGGTCCTCAGGGGAAGGGCCATGCAGAGATGGCAGTCAGCAGGGTTCCTACCGGGGACACATCTCCCTGTGGCACGGAGGAGGACCAGGACTCACCCATGCATGAGAGGGTGAGGAGAACACACACACAAATGCTGTCTGTGTGGGCAAGGACACACTGGGCTTTCTGGACACATTTCTCATGAAGATATGAACAACTTCTATCTATTTTCATGAAGAAATAGCACCTTATTTAAATGTAAATAAAATAGTTTAGATAAAAAAATATAAATGTGTGTATTAATGGGAAATAAAATGACTCAATTGTTACTAGTGACTCAGAATATTATAATGGACTGGTTTGACAAGCAGGTTTGAGACACAACTTGTCATTGGTCCAATGATTCTGCAAAGAAATTTGAAGCGCCTGTTTTTACAGAGCTTTTAAAGTATCTAATGTTCCGGGCCTCGATGAGGCAGCAAAAACAAAGTGTAAGTGATATTATCTCCCATGCATGTCCCAGTTTGACTAAGCCTTTACGTTTACTTAGGTCATTACAAGCACAAAAAGAGAATAGCTTTCTATTGATGTTGTAAAACAGGTTTGTATAAAACCTTTTTATTTGCCATTTCACTGCTATACACCTTTATTTGTGAGTGACTGGTAACAGAGGGACACCAAAGCCCACAATAATAATACACAGCAAGCAATCCTTTTTAACTGTAACTAAAATGTAATGCTTAACAGTGCGGTCATGGAGGAAATTAGGTCATCATCTATTATAGATATCGCTTGACTGGAATTATACATCATTTAGAAGGCCTGTCTGCCAGATGTGAGCCCCTGCTCTGTATTTAGCTGGGGTAAGGTTGGTTTGAAAGCCCAGAAGTGGTATGAGCACCTACATAGAAACATTTCTCAAATGCTTCGAGTGACAGTTTTGAGTTAAGTGTCTACATTAGTTTTATAGGCCTGCGATGGCTCTTACAGTTCGACAACAAATACTACAGTTGACACAGCAAGGCACAACTATTACTAGATACAATTCTCTCACAACCACTATACAGCTGATTACCATGGCAGTATTGAGAACCATGTGTTGAGCACAACACAGTGTCATAGTTACAGCGAAAACAAAACGTCTTGTAAATATTATTGATAGACATGAACAGAATAACATAACGAATATAAGTACGTTAACGGGTGGGTTTCCCCTCAGGTGACCTCGTTTAGCACGCCACCCACCCCGGAAAGGAACCGTCCGTCCTTCTTCTCCCCATCCCTGCGCCGCAAGGCGCCCCGCAACCGCAACGCTGAGATGAAGAAGTCTCACTCGGCTAACGACAGCGAAGAGTTCTTCCGGGAGGAAGACGACGAAGGTACCGCCGCTTTAAGCTCTTCAGCTTGTTTGTAAAATAAAATGGCGTCCTTGTTAAACCTTAACCTTTAGCATTCAGTGTGTCCGATTAGATACAGCTCTAGAAAAAAAATAAGAGACCACTGCACATTTAAAACAAATTATAAGTTTAGTATAAATATACTGTATCTTAAATGTTTAAAATATAACTAAATGTACAAAACTTATATTTATAAAATGTGTATTTATATAATTTAAAAATTCTATAAATACATGCAGTATATTTAATGTAAATTAAAAAAAGAAATGTATAAATAGTAAAACCACATTAAATATATAAATAAATGGTAGTGAAATGGAGGGTAATTCCTGGGTGTTGGGGTCTCCCAGATCTCCACAACACTACCAACCTGCGTTCCCGCTCACTCTCGGGGACGGGCCGCTCGCTGGTCGGCTCCTGGCTCAAACTCAACCGAACGGAGGAGTACTTCCTGCTCTTCTCGCACCTCACTTACGTCACGTTGCCACTGCATCGCATCACAACAGGTCAGGGGTCAACCAACTCGTGATAGTGAGGGAAATACTAAACATACCGTTAGTTCAGTTAAAATCTAAGCTCCCATAATCAGTGGTTCTTTTAAAGCCTCTATTTAACCAAAAGCAAGATTTCTCAGCTGTGGGTTTAGATACTGGGGTCCATAAACTATATTTTTTAAATATGTTTTTATGAATGCATAGTGTAGAGTGGATTGGCTCAAACTGCTAGAATTCAAATGCTCCTGGCTAAACATGTGTGTTTGTTTGCTCAGATATTCTGGAGGTGAGGCAGAAACCCATTTTAATGACATAGCAGGTTCTGCCCCAGAACCTCACTACCAAGTGCCTATATGCATCAGGCCCCTGAGACAACACCGCCACCTTGTGTCGCAAAAGAGGAAAAGCATCAACTCTTGCTTGACCTGAGAGGAGAGGACTGAACTAAGCCCTTCTGGAACACAAATAAAACCAGCCTTTCGAGAAGTGCCTACTCCTCCTCCTTGTTTTCAGCCCACAAGTGTCGATGAGGGTCTGCAGGTCAAAGGTGGATTGAACATAGGCCATTGGATATTGGGCACAGCAGCAAATCCTGGATTGCAAATGACATTTGCGAGAATAGGCATTGGCTGAACTCTGATCAGGAAAGAAAAGGATGAAGAATGTCTGTAAATATGTTGCTGCTTAACTATTCACTGGAAAGCCTTGAGAGGTTCTGTTTGGTGATAAAACATTCACACTATTAACTGCGTGATTTGAGGTAAAAGGGATTGTATGACAGACTTGTTGAAGTAAAAACAAATGTTGGTTAAAGCTTTTTGTGCAAGGAAAAGCTAGTTAGTACTAGAGTACAGCATTTTTATTATATCCATAGGCATAGGGCACACGATTTAGCAAAGGCTGTCAAGGTCAAACCCAGCGATTTTCAGTTTTATAATTTATAGTTGTTGAGCACATTTTAAAATAGGGAGTGTGTAATTATTAATATTTTTTAATCTTGCTTGTATGGTGCAACAGCAGTGAATTAATCAAATACAACAATTTTATACTGGAAGCTAAAGATGCAAATAATGTTCCTGGTTACAGAACTGCCAGGATGTGAGCGCAGCCTGGGCACATTTTGGTGTATTAGAAATATATAACTACTTAGTTTACCTATATTAACAGCATCATATCACAGCTAATACTGTAGCTTTCACTAGCAAGTGAAAAATAACTAAGTCCTTAATGTACTTGATACTGAAGCATCACTTGCCAACTAGACGTTGTGTTGATAAGTGATGGCGTCTTTTGAGATCAAATTAACCAGTGGGGTGACATAACATTAGACCCTAGCCCATCTTGCACTCTAGAACAATTACTTTATTGCCCTGCTAGCCAGGAAAGTCTGAGCTACCAAAACAAAGTGATAAGATATTGGAGCACATACCTGCGAAAAAGCTACAGCCATAAGACTTTAAAAATTCTTCCTTGTGGATGTGTGTTCAGTGTTCATGCTTTCCTCTGTGTAGTCCCTTAAGCCTTAAAACTGTGTGTCTGTGCACATGTGTATGTAATTTAATGTAGACATTTGCTTTTTAAGCACTTCTATACTTTATCGTAAAATTTAGATTTAACTTGCATCTTTATTCTACATCTGCAAAAAACACTGAGTGAAAGGTACATATTGCCAGCTTCCAAAGATCACAGTTAATCCTTAAAATATAGTATGTGCACTAACATTGTGTCGGAAGAGTGGAATTTAAACAGACGGGCTTTGATCTAAAGTCTGAACAACACAAAATTGTGGTCGTGCAGACAGTTGTCTGTGTTCAGAACTACACTGCGGTAAAGCCATTTTAGATTATTCATTCAGCAATGTGACTTGTTTTGTGTATGTCCACATATAGATAGTTTTGACTCCAATGCTTTTGAATAGGATGTCAGAAACTGAAAAAGGTTCCTTCAGTGTTATTACAGCATTATTTTCTATGCCAGAATGCAACCTGTTTAATCAGAAAATACTGCGTTAACAGCCATTTGATATGAACAAGAAATGTTTTCACTGTTAAAGAAAAAAGTCTGTCTTTAATCATTGCTTTTATACCGCAAGTAATGTGTATGTATGGTCCATACTGTTGCATAGGTTTTAAAATGCCATGTACATTTTCCTATACTTATTATTGAAATACACATTACCAGAAAACATGTTTTTATTAAATTAACCATCAAGGTACCATGTACAGTAAGTACAGTAATCCCTCAAGGGAACAAGTTCTCTATTATGCCTCACATATAAACTGAGTGCATACTTAGCAGCCGTCTGCCACAGAACAGCCTGTGCACCCACACATTCTCTCCAGCAACTCTCAATGCAGCAGTCAGTCAAGTCCTCGTTACTTCTCAGCTGATTCAATGCAAGAGAAACTACAGGTAGGATTCCACTAATGCAGCTGTACAAACGTTAATGTTCACCAGGATTGCTTGAAGAATCAGTCATCTTCACTTACAGGTTTAATGAGTTTGTATGTATGCAGATAGCAAGGTCAAAGTCAACTGAGGTGGTCAGGAGTATGCCAAACATGCCTTCTGATGGCTGACAGGCCAGCCATTGTACATGGCTTTTTTAATCGAAAGTCAAAAAGAAAACAATGGTATGCTCATTTTACATTCACAAAAGTATAAAGGCATAAAAACACGTAAATGTTACGGCAACCTAGTTTCAAGAGCACATTAGATTTCCTACTTTTATCTGAGCCTTAGTCTGAAGTAGCAGGCAACTAAATACACAGTATGCCTCACTCTAGTTAGTTGCAGTTTGATGGGTCCTACACTCAAGCCATCGTAGGGCCCAGCCACGACGAGGACAAGATTGTTCCTTGTGACCTTTTCAGTTAATAGCAGTCAATTCACATTTAACCACCACAGGGTAGTTTCATCACAAGACAAAAACACTGGAGAAGCAAGCAGGAATCTATAAAAGCAATGGTGTTTATGTGGTTGATTTTATTCCCCGATAAACAACTCGCGCACAAACAGATGCCGATGACGACAGGCCTCATCTACAAGGCCATTATCTAAAGCCACACGAAGGACACTCTGTAGAAGAATGAACACAAAAACCACATTCACAGAAACTGCCACGAGGAAATTTGCTTCCCCCTCTCATATTTCCCTTTCGTGCCAAGGATGCATCTTGTTAGTGATTCTGACGCTATTCCACTGGTTGCACCAGCCATACTGTAGGTTCATTTAATCAGAGTGCAAATTCACCTCAACAATAAATATCTTGAGCAAATGCCTCCACATTCAACAGACATACCATAGATGGATATCAGGTTTGGGTATAGGAAACTAACCTGCTTTGCCCTCAGACAAAAAAGAAAAGTTGATTTGTAAAACCAAATTGAAAGCAACTTTAATTGGATATGACGTTCCCTCAATAGTCCCAGCGACACAGAAAGATGCAATTTCAGACGCGCACCTCTAAAGTTTCTTTGTCAGTCATCGTATTATAAAAACAGTCAAAACATGCTCCATCTCATACTTATAATTACTCCACGCCTGACACACAACCAAATTAAAAACTACAATTAGACACCTACATCAAGAATATCCCCGATCTCGTATTTTTAAATAAGACAGCAGCAGTATTTGAACCAGACGGAATGTTGCAGAATCCAGAACAGCAGTCTGGTTTTGAACATATTAGCCGGGGGTAAACTAAAGGAACTGCATCCCTTTCATCTGTGAATTTGGAACATTTACATTTCACAGTTTATTAACCAATTGTATTTGTGACCGAGCGAAACAGAAAACGCACCGTTGGCGACACGCATGAAAACCCCGTTCCTGTGTGTGGGACTTAAGTGTGTTTGCGTGCGTGTGTGGGGTTAAAACCACCTGGAGTTCAATATGGGTTCATGTCCAGGTCTTGAGGGGTGGGGGAAGCTTAGACTTGCTTTGAGCAAGTGTTGCGTTTGCTAAAAACCCGACTGAAGGAAAGGGTGTCAAGGGAAGAGGGGGCGGGATTCAGGCTTTTTTCTCCTCCAGAATGTTGTGAAGTTCATCTGCGTCGTCTGGTGTTTTCACTCGGATTAGCAGAGGGATGGGACTGGTGGGGCTTTTGTCGTCTATCGGCGGGTTGGGGACACACACCACCATCACGTTGTTCTTCCCCATTCTGGAGCAAGGCATGGATGCCTGCAGGAGGATGTTGAGCAAGATGTTTCCTGACAAGAACAAGAAGGAATACATATAACATGTAACAATTAAACCGAAAAAAGAACACATTTACACATATACAAAAAGGCAATGACATTAAAAGACCACTAGGGGGACTATTCATTTTGTAATAATCTAAAACACCCTTGAAAGAAACAGTTAACCTTAACATTTTACACTTAAATAAAAGGATGTCAATTACAATAATTATAAACAATAAGATATTAAAACAGCAGGTAAACCCAGGTTAACCATAACCAACTCCTGCATCAAATACTTTTTTTATAGTTTTATAATCAGTACTAAAGCCATTCATACAATATGTACAATGCATCTGATTTTGATCTGAACACGTTCAGACCGTGAGCATACCTAGATTGGTGTCCGCACGCACTATCATCTGTGTCTTTCCCTCAGCCGTTGGTTTCAGATGCAGTGTTCCCACTCCCTTCTCCTTGAACTCAGACTCCTTCTTGTAGAACAGCTTACACCTGGGAGGAACGGGAAAAGAGTGCGTCCTTTTCATTTAAATCTCACCATATGTTTTGTGGACACAATTAACTATTACAACATTTGCTGAGAATTCAGACTAGCTGTCATAGTTGACACAGCTTTATATACTGTACATATTTACTGCTATAATTAACCGTTTGGGGACATTTAGAGATTAGATCATCTGAATATCACTTATTAATAGATAATTAAAGGGGTGAATCAATAGTTGTACATCAAAGATAGGCATCAATCAGAAGGAAAAACAAGCATATCAGCCACCAATTTTAGACATATCTCAACATATTAAATGGTTGAAATTTAAGGCATTTTATAGATGACTTAAGTAGAATCCTTTGAGAGATAGATATAGCATTTGCTTCATTTTTACACAGAAAAATGTTACCCCCAACAATTCTATGTTCAATGTTTGTGTTATGGGTATATTATAAAAGTTAATAATACCAGGGTTCACACCTTTAGTCAAATGTAAAATTCCCTGATCTTTACTGACTAAACATCTGCATTTCCATGACCTATTGATCCACCCCAATGCTGCTATTTGGAAAGTGTTTACTTTGAACTTCCGTTAAAGACATTGACAGTGATTTAGGTTGGCCCAATACCGCGATCTGCAGGTATTATCGCCATTTTTTTGTTTTGAATGGTCAAGTTTGTGGCGCAGAGCTTCAGAAATAGTGTTATTCTGGGGCTTTTATAGGCAACGTGATCTGAGTCCGTGGTGAGACAATTGTGCAACAGCATAGGCTTACTACCAGTTTAGTACTGGTCTTCTGACTGTACGTAGGCGATCGTGTAACTTTTTTATTTTTTTAGGTGCATTAAAAGCATCATCTTTCCAACGTCAATGATTAATTGTGTTAAATAATTGTGATTTAAATATTATCCAATATAATCATGATTATAATTTTTCTCATAATCGTGCAGCCCTATCAGACCAATAGTTTAAAGATTCATTGAGACGTCAAAAATTTAATACCACATCCAGTTATATTTTGATATAATGCAACTAAAATGTAAAACAAAATTTCGTGATATTCCAAGATAAAATTCCCTAACATTCCATTTCTGGAATGACTTTCACTAGAATTCCATGACCGGTGGAAACTCTGGTTGATCGATGTCTACAAAATTGGCATTGGACGATGTCTACAGCACTGTTTCCCAACCCTGGTCTACAGTATTACACCGTGATGGGCGGGGGAAGGGTGATGCACGCAATATACATTTTTCCTTTGCCTAGTTTATTAAACGTCAAACCAAAATAAATTGCTCTAATTAACAAGGATTGACTTGAAGTAGTTAATAAATTACTATAGGCAGGCCAGGCAGTACTAATGTTATGCCCATTCTCCCCTACTCACGTGTTTCCATAGTTTTACTCCGTAATTACCCCTTATGCATAGGCCTGGTCTAGTCAAGAGTCACTTTATTGTTCAACAAGTGGAACATTTTGCTTGGGCATCATCCCTGTTACAGCCGTACAAGGAGACATACACTTTACATGTACATATACACAACTAGTCATATTGGTCTGTAATAACGGCGTCCGCCTCGGCAACATGTAGTCGTTGAAAATGGATCCACTTTGTCTGCCAGTAGCTACTTCTAGTTTATAGCCAACCTACTGTATTGAATGAGGACTCTTATGAAGTGGTGTGCAGGATTTATGTGCTCATAATTCGCGCAAAAGATGGAAAGACGGCGATTGTCGTCAGATGGCGAACAACCAACCATATCATGGTAGGTACCGTATGCTACAGCAAAGTGAGTGAGGACGAGCATGAAACTATAAAGTTGTTTCGTTTTGCTGTTGTTAGCATTACGTTTACATAATGCATTGATTGATGGCACAGCCAAGGCACGAGTGTATTTTGCATCTGCGTGTGTGTGTTTTATGAAAGAGAGAGAGAGAAGAGATGTAAGGTGATCCTTATCACACCAATTCGGCGAGCCTCGGAAAAAGCGTATTAAGCAGTGTTTCACTAGATATTTATAACTGAACGCTGCTTTGACACGTTTTCACCACTTGTTTTTTTATCACGATGCCTGCAAAACAATGTGATGCTATCGGCGATGGCATCATCTATCGGCCCTACCCTAGTGGGAACCCAGTAATGAAATGGGGGGGGCGGGAAACAACTCTCAAACACTACTAGGCCCTAACCTAATGTAAGCACACCTAGATTGTCATTTAACCAGTGAGCCTCCAGACTGGCAGTGCCCCGACAGACTGAGAGCTACAGAAAGGACCTACTTCTTGGAATAGAAGGCGTCCTTCTCCTTGATCTCCCGGACCTCAGGCTTGGGAGGCTCCTCCGACTCCTCGCCAGTCTCGTCTACAGTGACAAAGGGGACACAGAAATGAAGCGTGCAACCACCATTTAACAATACACCAGCTTATTGTAGCGTCACTGAGCACCACAATGACACGTTGAGGGGGAAAGAGGGATCAACTCTCACAGCCTTAGTTTACCAAGTGCTATCTGCTCACTATTTAAACTCACAACATAAAATAACCACATGAATTAAACATAAAACACAACACGTACAACATTCAAAAATATCATCCCACGGCATTCGTTGTATTATTACCATTATAATAATCATCAATCACAGTATTTTCCCAGGGCAGTGCTGATAACACTATAAATGTGGCTGAGAAAGAATGGTGGTGCATGTACTGGAGGCTTGGTACCTGTAGGCTGGACAACAGCCTCTGCTTTGAAGGAGAAGGGTACTGCTGAGACTGCAGGGCTTCCAAACGGGGAGCCTTGCACCATGGAGGGCTTGGGGGAGAAGGAGAAGCTGGGGGGGGGGCCTCCAAGGGAGCCCAAGAAGCCTTCGTCCACCTTCTGGCCAAAGTTAAACGTCACGCCGGGGGGCATTTTGTCGCGGGCAGCAGCGGGGGTATCCTTGTCCGCGCTGAAGGACGGGAACGGCTTGGGGGCCGTCGCCGTGGCGACCGCACTGCCGTCGGTGAAGGAGCGGGCTGCCGCGCCGCTTGTCGTCGACGCCTGCTGCTGGGGCGGCTCCCCCGCGGCGGCTGCGGCCCCGTACTTCCGCTCGATGCTGGCGAGGTGCTGCTCATAGTCCCTGAAGATGGGGTTCAGGTCACACAGGGGGTTGCCGTTCACGTGCTTGGTGATCCAGTCGCGCACGGAGCAGTTGAGCGCCGTGAGCTGCCGGCTGTACTCCTTGCTGCCACAGCCGGGGCTCGGGGACGGGCTCGGGGACGGGCTCGGGGACGGGCTCTGGGCGGAGCCGTTGGTCTGCTTGGCGGTGACGACGGCTGACGCTTGCTGGGTGGAGGCGGGGCCGTTGAATGTTAAACCTGAGGGGAAGGCAGCCGGGAAGGCGGTTAATCTGACAGCACACACACACAGAGAGAGAGAGAGAGGTATAAATGGCCCTGCATTTCAAAGAGGGTGGGGGATGGGCACAGAGCTAGCTGTGGTGGCACAGGCACCCCTCCCCCACAGTGGGGAATCTCTCTGCCCGTAAGCAAGAGGCCGTGACAAGAGGAGAGAGCAGACAGAAAAATGCAGCAGCACCCTGTCGAGTCCAGTATGGAAATGCCCAGCCCTGTTCCCCAACAACAGGACAGTTTCAACTCCATTACACATCAACAATGGGCTGCTACCGATCACCACCATACTGTCCAGAGTGCATGGCTCTGTATCTACAATACAAGCTAGGGGGGGGGGGGGGGAATAAATATCTATATTTACCATGGCAACACTGTATCAATACACAGTATCGCAATTTCATTATATAAATTGCACATACAATATTTATGACATGTTCATGTCAGGTAGTCAGCTTGACAATCAGCAAAACTATTTTTGCAGCAATACAATTTGTTGTGAGATGAACAAACCGATGTTGTCAAAGTTTTATTTTACAGATATAATTTGAAGTTGGAAAAAATAACACTTTGCAAAATAGCGCTATATATTGTAAAAATCGCAATAATATCGTATTGTGGCATTAGTGTTGTGATAATTTCGTATCGTGGGGCTTCTGGTGATTCCGTGCCCTAATAAAAGCAGTGCCAAACACCGCATCTGATCTAAGAGGAAGGCCACATTCTAATGCTAGAAGAAGCAGCAGCAGAAGGCTTCTCACCAGGAGATGTGGAGGATGCAGTAGCAGGAGAAGAGAACCCACCAGGAGAGGGGGTGAGACCGCTTCCATTAGTGATGGTCTTAAAACCAGCACCATTTCCAAAACCAGAAAAGGCTGTGGTCATACTGCCGCCTGATTGGGACGCGGTCAGGGAGAAGCCTTTGAATCCTTTGAAGGCTCCACTGTTTTCATTCTAAAACAAAAATGACAGCAACCCATTTACACTCAGTTATAGCTACAGCAGGATTTCAGCATGTACAAGTTCAAATCAAAGTTAATGGAATAAATACAGATTCTAATTTTAGACTTATTGGGGGGGGGGGGGGGGGGGGGGG
>JAODUH010000016.1:2052451-2071961 GCA_027564835.1 Typhlichthys subterraneus
TCATCGACGTACACATTTTCTCTTGAGGGATAGACTAAGGACTTTTGTTTAGTTACATGCTTTTGCAGATACAGTACAATACATTGTGTTATGTTGTATTTATGAATAGTTTCGAGAAATTACTGTAATACTGTAAACTGGCTTGCAAGTGTTAGAGTAAAACTGAGTCGAAAAATGTACCAAAGCGAGAACAACTTTTATTTTGTGCTATGAGATAGTTTTGTGTTTTCTTTCTGAATCACAATGATATTATTATTTGTTGACAGACCAAGAGTACAGAACATTTTCAATATTGTAATTTTCATCAAAAATGTAGCCATAGTGTACACCAGACAATAGCAAAAGAATGTAGTTTTATATTGACAACACGACTAAGCGTTTTGTCAACAATAACACAAGGACTTGACATTCTGATGGCAATGACATGTTCATTGATGTAGAAATATGCTATTGACAGATAGACTAAGGATTTTGAGCAAGTTACGAGCTTTTAACAGAAATGCATTGTGTTTTGCTGTTTGTAGGAATTGTTTTGAGAAATGTACACGCTGGTTTGCAACTGTTAAGAATGAGTCGAAAAATTGACCACAGCAACTGAGAAAAACTGTAAGACCAGGTCATGTAAGGGCCATAGGGATGTAAAGCACAACAGGCTGTATGTTTGGAAATGGAAATGCAAATGGTTGTCAGTTTCAGTGTGTCAGTCTGTTGGGATGACTGCAGCTGTACTGTCCTTCTTCATGAAGAATAATGCATCACTATACAAGATGTTGGTAAGACCATTTATCTGACGGAATTGCCATCACACTACCTAATCATTTCTTCTTTCTCGCTTGCTTGCTTCTCGTCTGTTTCGACACGCTGCTTACTTCCTCCGCTGAGGAAGACTGTGTGTGTGTGTACATCTTCATGCTTCCTGACCCAACACGTGGATGGCAACAGTATAGAAAGGAAAAGTCGATTATTGTGGTGTCATATGTGCGTAACATGAGCCCATTTAGAACCTCTTTTATGCCATCTGAAAACTCACATTGTTCCCAATCACCACCACTAGATGGCGACGTAAGGCACTGTGATCCGTGTAATGCTATGGCTGTACACCTCTCTGTGGAATTTGCTGACAGGTGTGTGTGTGCAGGGGAGTAGCGTGGCGGGTTTCAAAATCCTGTGTGGCCTTGAAGAGCGTTTTTTTTGCTTTCTTACAATTTCTTTGTGTGTGCGTGTTCTTTTTCCAGCACCTACAATAATGTAATTATTAATCGAATCTAACAAGGTTAATTTATCACAATATATACATTGAAGGTGAATACAAACTCTCTCTCTCTCTCTCGCTCTCTCTCTCCCTCCCTCTCTCTCTCTCCCTCTCTCTCTCACTCTCTCCCTCTCTCTCTCCCCCCCCCCCCCTCCCTCTCAGGTGACGTGTGTGAGTTGAAGGAGGTGGCGAAGAAGGCCAAGGAGCAGGAGTCGATGGAGGAGAACGAGGAGCATGAGGTGTTTGTCGGGGGCCGGGAGAAGGGCCAGTTGGAGGGGAAGAAGGAAGTGGAAGAAATGGAGGACGGATTGGAAGGGGAGGTGGAGCAGGAGAAGGAAGAGGAGGGACAGTTGGAGGAGGAAGAGGAGGAGGAGGAGGAGGAGGAGGAGCTAAGGGCCCAGGTTGTGCTACTCCTGCTGGAGCTGGACGAGGCCAGGGATGTCTCCCAGAGACAAGAGGAGAGCTTCTTGGAGCTGCAGGGTCAGTGTGTGTGTGTGTGTGTGTGTGTGTGTGCGTACGTGCGTGTGTGTGTGTGCGTACGTGCGTGTGTGTGAGTGTGTGCTTGCTCATGCGTTCTGTTAACTTTAAAGGTACACTCCACGATTTGTGCCTGGATCTTCCCTTGTGGCAACACTGCTGCTTTGCTTTGGAACTCAGCTCTGTGTGGCCCGCGCTCCTCTCTACCCCCCCCCTTACATCTTTTCTCAGCCTAACGCCGGCTCTACAGTCACGTCCAAACATAAACATAAACCTTGTTAACTGGAGGACAAATATAGAATTATTTTATATCTATATTTGTCCTCCAATTTGTTAAAATGTTATGTGCTTATGTTACATAATTTCTGAAAGCATGTTTCTCTTATGGAAGTGTATTTGTGACATTTGAGGAGAAAGTGCATCTCTGTCTCTACCTCACCCGGTGTGCAGTGACCACATATTAAGGATTCTATTGGTAACCAGAATTTCTTGCATTTTTCAATGGCTAGACTGTGGTCACTGAGTCTGTACTTGGTTAGGATCTGTCTCTGCTTTATTTCTTTGACAGTAACAAGATATTATGACAATTCATAATGTCTGTTTAGGCCCAGATAGCAATGGAGTTTGTTTTGTGTTTCGGTTTGATTGTTCCAATGTTTCAGATAGGCCTTTTTGGTTTGTTTAACAACTTGGTTTTCTCTAATTTGTGATTTTGAAGCAGTGCTGATCTGAGATGGAACAGTGTTAGGTGTTTGTTGGTTAGTAAGTCTCACGATCAGCTGACTGAAAGGACTGTTTTTGGGGTTCAGTTCTTGGGTTTGCATTGCTTCAAATTGCAGGGTATTATGGTGACTTGATTTAAGATGCATTCAAAATGTAACTGTTCTTTTCTTGATGCTTAATTTTAACGGATAACGGCCTAATTCCTCCATGCATTGGTGGGTGTTTTTATTTGTATGTTAAATATAATTCTGAAGAAATCAGCATGCAGGGTCTCTATAAGATGATTGTCCCATCTAATGTGATCATGCTGACTGAGTGGACCCCACACATCCACACAGGGCTATTGGTGTGATTATACTATCAATGTGACAAAGCTTGACTAAACGTTTTAATAACAAAGATTAAATAAGGACAGAATACAGGTGAAACATTTAGCCTTAGCTGGAAACAAACAATAACCTGCAAGGGGTAAACATAAAGCGCGAGAGCGTGCCAGACCGGAGGGCGCAGCCATGCCGCGGGACGTCAGCGTGACAATCAAATATTTTAGTCCAGATTCTGATTGGTATTTTTAATTAATGTAATTTTCTTCTAATTGCATAAAACACTCTGCACGCCTTCTCCTTTAGTGCATTCACTGCCAGACCAAATGTTCCAGAGGCGCTGATGTTTAGCCCCAGGTAATCTCTCTCTCTCTCCCTCTCTCTCTCTCCCTCTCCCTCTCTCTCTCCCTCTCCCTCTCTCTCTCCCTCTCTCTGTCCCTCCCTCTCTCTCCCTCCTTCTCCCTCTCTCTCTCCCTCCCTCTCTCTCCCTCTCTCTCCCTCTCTCTCTCCCTCCCTCTCCATCCCTCCCTCTCTCTCCCTCTGTCTCTCTCTCTCTCTTTCTCTCTCTCCAGGACTGTTGGAGGACGAACGTCTGGCCAGTGCTCACCAGGCCGAGAGCTTCACCAGACAGATACAGAGGCTGCAAGGTACACACACACACTCTGGACTAGCATGGCTAACTGTGAGCAGGAGGACAAGTGGAGATGTCACACAGGAGACAGGCAGCCGAGACATGGGAGAGATTTAGAGGAGCACTGGCCAGGAGTTGTGATGTCACTTCCTGTCCTTCTCTCCTCCCCTCCCCTCTCCTCTCCTCTCCCCTCCTCTCCCCTCCTCACCTCTCCTCTCTTCTCTTCTCTTCTCCTCTTCCCTCCTCTCCTCTCCTCTCCCCTGTCCTCCGTAGCCCAGCTTTGTTCCGTCCAGGAGGAGATGGAGAGCCTGGAGGAGGAGAAGGACAGTGAGCTGGGGGAGGCACAGGAGGAGCTGCGCTCGGCCCAGGAGGAGGTGCTGGTGCTGCAGCAGGCAGCCGAGGAGGCTGCGGCGGAGCGTGAGAATGACATCGCCACGCTGCAGGAGGAGCTGTGCCGACTGCGGGCGGAGCTCCAGCGGCTGCGCTCCACGGCACAGGAGTACGAGATGGAGGTGGCCTCGCTGAGGGCCGAGATCAGCATGAAGAGCCAGAGCACGGAGGCTGATGGTGAGACGGGGCGCGCACGTTTACGTTGACGGTGTTTACAGCAGGTTACTGTAGGTACACATGGTCTGCTGTTACGTTTACAGCAACTTACTGTAAGTACACATGGTCTGCTGTTACGTTTACAGCAACTTACTGTAAGTACCCATGGTCTGCTGTTATGTAAAACTTATTGTAGGTACACATGGTCTGCTGTTACGTTTACAGCAACTTACTGTAGATACACACGGTCTGCTGTTATGTTTACAGCAACTTACTGTAGGTTCACAAGGTCTGCTGTTACGTTTACAGCAACTTACTGTAGGTACACAAGGTCTGCTGTTACGTTTACAGCAACTTACTGTAGGTTCACAAGGTCTGCTGTTATGTTTACAGCAACTTACTGTAGGTACACAAGGTCTGCTGTTACGTTTACAGCAACTTACTGTAGGTACATATGGTCTGCTATTGCCTTTACAGCAACTTACCGTAAGCACACAATGTCTGCTGTTACAGTACAATATCTACAGTAAGAATCGTGCGCCAAAAGCAATAATGCAACTGTCAATTATGGTAATTTTATGGTTCTGGGTAAAGTCGGGACGGTGTTCTTGACAACTTTGTTTAATTCTTATAGCAATGAAACCGTAGTTCTTAAATCGTCTGGATATTAGATACCTTACCTTACCTTACCTATTCACCTACCATCTGAGGTGACTAATTCATGCATCTACAGTAAGACATGCATATTAGGCAGATGCAAAAAATTTATATTGAATTTTGACAGGCTGAAAAACAGTGAAAACACTTACTGGATCAGCATCATTTCTATTTGTCCATGAGAAAAGAGTTTACTTGGCAGCTATGTTGCGTCTTTGCAGGAGAGTGTTATGGCACTACAAGACTCATGTAGTCATGGTGCCAGATCTGACATTTGCCACAAAACAACATTAAAATGTTGTGAATCAAGAATCAAGAATGTCCCTACTGAGTTGGTAAACGCAAATCCATGTGAAGTAGAGACTATCTGGATGGTATCTTCATTACAACACCATCACATCTGATGCAACGTCTATGATGGATGGGTGTTTTCCTTGACTCGCAACGCTGGCGCTTGTGAGGACCCACTAACTCAGCACGTATACAAATACATGATGGATTCCGAGATGTGTAATTAGCATGATTGATGATAAGAGCCAAGGGCAGACTTACTTCATAGGAAGTGATGTATCTAATGTTCACAGGCTTTAAGCTCATTACCTAGCAGCCCTTGCTCAAAGAGAACGCCTGGCCTCACTCCTAATAAGTAACACAGAAAGTAAAACCATTTTTTCTCGTCTTTGTGATGAGGTGCTATGACAGACAATAGCCAAACTGAAAAGTCATAAACCCACAACGCAGCATTCAGGAAAGGATTTACAAGGCTCCCGGTCTCTGTTAATGTGTTATGATTGTTATACTATACTACTGCTCATTAAATAAATAAAAAATAAGCAGTGTATTTTCCATTCTGAGCCTAGAAGCAACATGTGGCTCTCTATTGGGATGGTTTAGTCACACGGTGTGTTGGTGAAAATGGGGCTTAACTGTTGAGACTTCTGTTAGCTTTCGCGCTAGCCAGGAATGTAAGAAAACCCCACAGAAAGAATATAATCACACTGGGCGACAGATTACATTACCTGTTAGCTTTAATTTTTCATATCGCTTATTCTTATTCAAACATCCACCATTACAGCCCTTGTATACCAGTGGTTCTTAAACCGCATGACACGTTATGTTATTAGAGCGGTTGTGAATTGACCCCTTCTGATGGGCACACGTGCCTCTATAGGCTGAGAGAACCTGCACTTTACCCTGCCTGCGTGTTATCATGAACCGTGTGTGTGTATGCGTGTTCTCCTGTGTGGATGGCCAGCTGACGCGAGCCAGCTGAAGGAGGACTATCACTCCCTGACAGACGAGCGTCAGATGCTTACTGACGACAGCCAACAGTTGAAGAGCAAAGTACAGCAGCTGCAGCAGAGATCAGGGTGCGTGCGCGTGCGTCTGTGTGTGTGTGTGTGTGTGTGTCAGCCGCTCAATCAGTATGCAAAGGATATATACATGTTTACCATCTTCTGTATTACCTAGTAGTTATATTACAGTTAAATAAGCGGAATAGCTTCCTCACGCTAATGTCTACACTATACGCTAACATAGGCTGGAATACATTTATAATAAATAGTTTATTCTAGCTCCAATGCTGGTCAACGTGTTTCCTGCAAATATGTTTGTTTGTCTAGTCATTGACTGGTCTAATGGGACCCAAGATAAATACATTAAGTACATTCAGTAAGTGAAGTTAGGAACGTTTTGGAAATAAACCTCAACATACGCAATATTACCCCCCGTACCGTCAGTATGGTATAGCGGTGGGGAAATCACTACAGTTTCATGTCACGATATAATAGCATGGACGACGAGTACCTGGATTTAAGAGAGGGGGGGACAAGAGAGACAGGACTACAACTGGATGACGACCCCGTGAAGACCGGCGGTTACATCACGCTGTCCCAGGCCCGGTCCGGGGACCGGGAGGGATCCCGGGAGGGGGGGCCCCGGGCGGAGGTCAGCAGGACCCCCGAAGCCCCGAAGGACGGCCCAGAGCTCAGCTTCTTGACGCAGCAGCTCGCACTGGCAGAGGAGAGAGCCCTGCATGTGCACGCACAGGCAAGAAGACACGCCCGCATTATGCACACGCTACAGTCGTTATGTAATGAAGCATCTCATTTGCTCGATGGATACTTTCTTTATCGCTGTCTTTCTTTGCATCTGTTGGTTTCTTGTTATTTCTGTCTTTGTTTTTTTGTTTGTTACATTTTCTTTGTCTGTTTCTTTGTTTCGTTGTCTGTATTTCTTTGTCTTTGTTATTTTTTCTTATTTTTGTCTGTTTTATATCTATTTCTTTCTTTCTTACTCTCTCAGTGTGAGGGTCTGAAGGGGGAGCTGAAGGAGCTTCAGCTGCTGTACGACATCAGCCGGAGAGAAAGGGCGGAGCTCGAAACGGAGCTACAGCGCTGCAGGGCGGAGCTAGAGAAGCTGGTTGGCAGGAAGGTGCAGGTGAGGGGTCGAAAGGTCGTGGAATCAGAGCGCATGCTCTGATTGGACGAGGGTGGGAGTCTCGTGTGGGGCCGTAGAATGTACTGTATGGTAGGTCCCAGGTGAAAAGCTCAAATAACCACATAAGCATTATGCCACTACCGCCAATGTGATCATGTCTGTTGTCATGACACCACCACATCTGTGTCTATGTGCCGCGCGCTATGTACCACCGACTCACTTATGTATTGGCGACGGCTGCTTGTATCTGCGTGGTCAGGAGATTCGCCTGTGTTCGTACCGCCATTCACACAACACGGCCTCGTCTGTCCTGCTCTCTCAAAAGACCACTGTCTGTCTCGGTGAGCTCATCGCCAGCAGGACGAGCTCAGGTCGTTCGTCACACAGATAGGAATGCAGAGCGTGCAATGGCGCTGCTCGCCTCGCTAATGTACTGGGTCAAAGTCCATACAGCATCTGAACAAGGCAGGCCGAAGACGCTACACCTTCCCCAGGCTATATCAAGCCATTCACCCCCCCCATCCCCCACCCACCTCCCTCATAGAGACAAGCTACCTCATAGCAAGACCCCCAAACCACAAATCACAACCCACAACCCTCAGCCCTTTAGCCACAATACCGTAACCCACACTGATGTGCTGCCGGCAATTACAGGGGTTGTCTTTTGTCCAGACCACTGATACCGGGACAGGCAGCACTTCCAAGTGTAGGCGGAGATCTTTAAATGCCAAGATGTAGCCTTGTGACAGCGTGTGTTTCCCAATGACTCCATCTTGTCTTTAACAATCTCTGGTGTCCGCCTCTAATTGTCCAGCTCTCTCTCTCTCTTCATCGCCACATTCTGTTGTGACCTAACCACCTTCACCGGATCACATTATCCACCACGTGATGTTCAACACGTTCAACATCAACCTGTGGTGTACTGTATATATATATATATATATATATATATATATATGTATATGTATATGTATATATATATATGTATATGTATATATATATATGTATATGTGTGTGTGTGTATATATACTGTATATAGTATCTCTCTTCCTGTACGTTACATTTGTTGTATGCACGACATTCTCCCTCGCGTGACCTATTTATGTTTTTTCATGTTTTTTATGTTTTTTTTCTTTTTGTATGATTTTGTTTTCTCTCTCCCCCTCCCACCTCCTTCGCCTCCTTTTGTCTTCTCCCTAGAACTGCACTCCTCTGCCCGAGTGCCCTCTGCTCTCCATTCCCTTCATAGGAATGGTTGTAATAGTGGCCTTGATATGGTGCTGGTTGGAGGAGCTGGCATCCTAGGAGGGACCAGGTATGGCCACGCCCACTTCTTTCTTTCCCAAAACACTCCGCCTTTCCCTGTAAGCCTAAGCCTCCATGAGTGGCTGAGATCTGGGCTTGCATCCCGGACACGTGTGATTGGTTTTAGTTCTCTCAGAGTAAGGACTAAAAGGCAGGGTCAGTTGTTCTCGAGAACGCTAACTTGCTAACTTTGAGCTCAAATCAAAAACAAACTCCCTCGCAAGCTCCGCCCCACACATTGAAACGCATTGCGAAGCCAAGGACGTTGTTGTGAGCAGTGTTTGCCGCTTTGCTTGTGTTCCTATTTACAGAACCAGGGCTGTGTTAGAACCCAATTATTTCTTTAACACGCACAGAACGGTATGCTAGCGGAATGCGAGGAGATATTTGGTGAATTTGGCAAAAAGTGTATTAGGTTACACTTACAATCGCAGATTATATCCTTAAAAGGGTTAAGGTTTTCCACTACGAAGGTCTCAAAAACCCATGGCATGTGGCTTATAATAAGTCTATTTTTTACACGGGCACACTGTTTCAAAGCCTCCCATTCAAGCAGTGTTATATTTCCTGCCAAAAATGGCACGGTTCTCATTTTTCTCACACCATCACGCACACATTCCCCTATATTACGGCATGCATTTCCATTGGAATGAAAACATACTGTCTTCGCAACATTGCCACCTATATGGTTAGAACTAGCATGTTAGTAGTAGTGGGTAGCACGACTATTGAATGAAATGAAATTTATAAAGAGTTTTGTAGTTTTTGATAATTTCAGAGATAAATTTGCTAGCATCTAAGCATAGCAAAACCAGAGACACAGACATAGAGTATCTACAGCATGTACTACAAGATAAATAATACCGTGTTAATAACAATGTTAATCCTATATCTAGCATAATTAATAAATTATGATTCATCTAATTTGATTCCAATACTAAGGATTTATAATTCCTCTAACAAATAACATTCCCTTCGCCCATCTTGGATAAGTAGTTTTGACCCAGCTATACGCTAACCCAGCTGATTCTAATGATTGTTTTCTGATAGATAGCGGAAACCGATTAGTAATACGAGCTGGTTTATTTAGTAGGTATTCTAATTTCTGGAACAGCTTTTCATTGGCACATCCATTCCATGTAGCCTTGGCAAACAAGAGCAACGTGTGACTCCACTATTATCTCCACAGGGACTATGCAAAGATTGTGCCAGTGTGCCACGATGAATGACCTCTTAGTGGTTACCACACCAGCACTGTTAGGGTCACATGTTGCAAGCAGAGGGGCCTGGAGAATTTGGCATTTCTTTGAGAGCATCACAGAAGACTCCCGTTGAGATTTTGTTTGTGCCAGATAGAACACGCGGGGCTCAAGTCTCATTTCCTAAAGGTGCAGGGTGAGCACAGCTGACAGCTGTCTAGATAAACACACCGCTATGTCAGGGACGATCGGGGTTAACGGTGCTTGCTGGCACGAGGATGACCGAAACTGTCAGTGGTATCAAAGGTCAATGTGGGATCCACTCACTGAAGGACTTCCCAGTCCACCCACAAACACTGTGTTCAATGTGCTGCGATGCATCCAGGAAATGTCAGGATTATTGCAATATACATCCTTGCGGTGCCAAATGTAACAAAAACACGTACTTCTCACATTTATTGGTTGAGTATTTAAAATTACACCTGGGTGTTTTTTTTTCATAGTTTTTTTGTCTTTTCATAAAGTTTGAATAATGAAGGACACGTGTGGTATGATGTAACTTTGGGTATGTTCTCTACTTATTTTACATTTTGTCATGTTTAATTAACCTTGCTGACATGTATGATTAGTTATTTGGTTTTGGATGGTCAAGGATATCAACGTGATAAAAAACAAGGTGGTTGTTTATGGTCTGTCACTAATACACTAAAAAGCTCCGTTACTTCACTCAGGGGAGCGGAGATGGCAAAGGCTGGAACTTGGTGGCGGCAATTGCCATGGTGACCGTTGCAATGCTGCTTGTCCCGAGCCTGACGAGAGCAGCCACCTGAGGACTATGACCTGAGAAAGAGTTTCCCAGGCAGGGTGGGGTGGTGGGGTGAAGGGAGATGGACATTCTGTCCGCCTATCTCCGAAGGTGTGCTGTAAGCTCTGCACAATCTTACAGTCCACGGCAGTAGTACAGTTCAGTCATTTTTACTGGCAACCAGATATCCCCCCCCCCCCACTATAAATCAAGTGTATTTTGCACCCATTAAGTCATGCTAATGAGTAGTTCAGCCTGGTTCCTAATCCAATATAACAGCATTAGCCATATTCTTGTGTTTTAACTTCTCTCGTCTAAACTACAATATGAACATTATGTAAAAGGCTATATGTAGCATTGTTAGAGTGATACAACATGTAATCTACTCTATTTAAGAAAAGCAGGTTGTCAGTGTGGTTTATAAAGATGGTTCGGTCCTATTGGCAAAGATATCTTAACAACTATTTTTTCACACCTGGAAAGCTGTCTTATCCATAATAATAAGAACATTTTTAATTATTGAAAGCACTCCTTGACTTAAATCTATTTTAACTATTTGTAAGTAGTTACATTTTTTTAAATTAGTTTTAAAAGTAATTAGTATATCTATCTATCTATCTATCTATCTATCTGTCTATCTAGCTATCATTCCATCTATTGTGTTGGTGCATTGTTATTGTCTGTGAACCTCCCTTTCTTTATCTACTATGTACTATCTGCATTTGTATTTACTTTGTTTACTATACAATTGTGATAGATATATGCGGTATGGATGCTAAAAGTTATTTATTTGAAATGTGCATATATTTTCGAGTTAGTGTTTGTTTTAATGACTAATTTAACTGTGTGTTGTTTAGGCTCAGAGTGGGCCGGAGTTGCTTTAAGCTTCAGAAGGATATTTTTGTATGATATAATGTTAGCGTTAAGTGACTTTTGTTAATGCTTTATGTTAGAATAGCCTTTTTGTTTTTGTGCCGAATGCAGCCAAATTAATGACCAAATAATAAAAATATCTCTTACTGTTTGAAATGTTATGTTGTTCTTGTTTGATGAAGTGGTTTGTTTGGCCTGGCATGAGCTACTATTAATTACTTTCCTATCTTGTGCAGATACTGCAGCTAACAACACTGCTATCGGTCAGCCTTGGTTCCTAATGAAGCAGGGAGCCTTCACCAAATAAATAATTGTGAAATTAATAACAAACATTCCAGTTTATTATCAATATGATGCTAAATATAATCACTTCAAGTCTAGCCTTTGCTATTAGCAATGTAAATTGTGTAAAATGTATTGTTGCTTTCGCTCTGTGAATCCTATATTTCTTGTTTTTTTTGTTCTTTTAATGAGGGTACATTACAGTACGTCTGTTTATTTCTAATAATTGCCATCCATTTATTTTGAACATTTGTATGTGGCAATAGCAGTTATTATTTAGTTTGAAAACATTACAGTCAAATTATATTATTTGATTTACAGTAATGAATAGCATGCCATTGCTATGGAAACACAAGAGCATTTTGCATGATATAATAAGTAATGTTGTTAGTTGTATTTAATAATTTCTGAAGGACAAAGGACACTATATTTTGTTATGTGTTAGTAAAGTACCTATCTGTCTTCACTGATCTGAAACTCTGTGACCTCGAGTTGTTCCACATTTTGACAGTTGCTATATGCAGTAGAATGTGTCCTTTGTTTACACAAATAACTAAACGAGTAAAGCATTGTTATCTTATTTTTTGGGATTATTACATTTTTATTTTTATGAAAATAATCGTTAAAATAATCCTTAAATATAAGTATCCTGTATTCACTTTGATATAGGTACATGGCTTAATTGAGATACCGGCTTGTTTAAGTTTTGGACTAATTCACCTTGGAGAATATTGCATGATGTACTAATGTACATATGTATGTACTTCTGTATTTTGTATAAAGATGTAGAATTTGTACTCTACTGTACATAGAGTAGAAGATATTTATTTATGATGGGCAGTCGCTTTCAAATAAATTATTTTTGCATTATTTGCTTATGGCTGATAGTTAGATTTTTTCTGAGACATTTGTACTTTGTAGCATAAATCTAGACTATAATATGAAGTGGTGTTGTATGTCAATTAGATAAAGTATCCCAAAAGATCAGTAGATATACAATAGAATTAGCAAAACCAGCATTATTAGCACTGTTAAGTTGTATGTGCATGCATGTTTACTGTATTAAACTGTCATACTGTACTGTAAATTGTTTGAAAGTTTGTTTGTGCCTTTGGAAATCCCTGTACATGATGTGCATGAACAACTGTCAGATCTTCATCTAAACTTCATACTAGTTAAACTCATTCTGATTAAACTTTATTAAACACTCAAACAGGTGTTTCTCATGCTGAGTTTATTATAGGATTTAAGTTAAAGATCAGAACCAAATTCAAAAATAGCACGAATCCATTTGAATTTAAAAGAGTTCAGAAACATCTACTGTTAACATCTGAATTCCGTAGCACAAATCTCCTTTACATTAAGTTCACTGCTATAGTGTCAGCATGCATGTGAGATGCAGTATCAGCATATCTATTGCATCTGTATTGTCACTTTTAATGTAAAGAATGCAGTCAGGGCATTGGGTTCAGTGTTTTAAACCTTCCTTACTTCAAAGAAACGGAAAGCTATTTACGTTTGCTGTGTTTGAAATGTGTGAAGTTTTTATTTTAGTATTGTTGGGTGTCTATAATAGGACTGTTTCCTCCGCAGTCTATTCTGATGTGTTTAGCAGCACAATGCTTCTGTTGTGCTGAGAGTAGGCCTACTGTTTTGTGGAGATTTTGTTCTGGTCTATTTTGTAAATGAAATGAAGAAATTAAAGTCGTTTATCCCTGCTTTTGCATTCCTTGTTGCGTCTTTGGTTATCGGATGTGAATTGATTATGTCTTTGTGCATGTTTTTGTGTGAAAATATGCTTTATTTTACCAGTAGTTAATATGCTTAAGGGTCCTTAATTAATAGTGTGTGAGTCAATAACATGTTTTTGTGGCTGAATTTACCTGAGGATTATTTTGTTTGTGTGTGTGTGTGCGTGTGTGTTTCCTGTCCCACAGTGTTCACAATATTTGTGACAATGCAAGTGAAACCTTTGCAATTGGCTAAAGTGCATCAAATGTTTTGGAATGTGTTGGAGTCATTTAATTTTACATGTGTGCATATTTTCACAAAACAATTAAAAGTCAAGATGCAAGATGCAATGTTGTAGTGTTTTATAGCACAGGTTGAATGTAATTTACAAATCACTTTGTTTTGTTTTTATTGAAATGTTTCATATACTGTCCCAAAAATGTCTAAATTGGGTTTGCATATATGGTGTTGCTTAGTCTGTAAGGGTAAGGAGTGGAAAATGAGCTGGTCAAAACAGGCGCTTGCACTGTTTCCATAACATAGCAAACCTTAACAAACATATAAATTATCAAGTAAATCATTATGTCCCTGAGCAATCATGAAAATAAGAAACAATAATAGTTCTGAGGTCAGCCTTGACCACAATGGGTTCAAAATGGATTCTTGAATCGTACAGATTAAACTCTGAACACATCAGATGCCACAGTCCAGAGACTTGTTGTAGACCTTGATGTTACCTGACCATATTTGACATGTGATGTTGTTTTTGTCAATGGATAGCAATAGTCATGAGTCAGACTCCATGTGAATCTAAATCTACCCTCTGCGTTTAGCCTACAACCGTACTGCTGCGCTACGCACATCTACAAGGTATCTGTGACAAAACACTTAATGCTAGGGTACGTTTCAAGTTATTAGCTAACAGTGTATACGTGTTTTCCATTAATAAAGATGCAATTTTATTAATGGAAATCATTACATTCGTACACGTAATTATTTATATTATGTACAGACCATTTTCTCACAATAATAGCCAAGACATCCTTGGTGTGAGATTACGTCAATGTCAGTTGGCTTCTTCTCGAAGACCAGACCATTCATTAACAGTTTTCCTGGGCCCACGTTACTTTACGACGAGCACAGTCTACGTGTCCCCTCGATCTTAATTTGGAGCAACCTAAAATAAATGCTGCTGTCACCACGGCTCCGGCCCCCCGTGTCAGGGTAGTCCACGCCCCCCTGTTCAGGCAGAACCCAATGGGGTCGCGACTCGCTATCTCCGTAGGATTAGAGAATACCCATCCCGTAGTTGTATATGGTCATGACAGGGACATTCCTGGGAATCCAGGCAAGTGACTCGAGCTCCTGGGGCGCCGAGCTTTTTAAACAAACAGTCTGTCCGGCGCTTCATTTAGTCATTCAAGTGAAGCAGCCCTCAACAGGCCGTGCGCTGCCGATCTACAAGGCCCGACAGCCGCCCTGGCTCACCCAAAAAAAAGCGCTTATCTTCTCCCAAAAACATTTGTCAACCGGTGCCAAGGCTCCCGCCGGGACAACCGCAACTTTGTCGCTACTTTCCAAACAAACGAGCCGTTGACTGGCCCACAGGCGTTGGAGAGGATAAAGTGACTCTTTCGTTCACCACCAGTAACTATCAGCAGTGTATGTTTTGATAAAAACTCACGCCTTTTCTCAGTTTTATTTATTCATTTTTATTTTGACTGCCGGTTGACTCCGCGCACCTGGCACCGTTCCAGGATAGTTTGTTACTTTTTTTCCGTGCGTGCTCCCCCGCGTACAGTATAGTCATACTGGTCACGCAGATTTGGGTATAAAAAAAGGGGCACGGAAACCGTCCAACATGATGAGCAACAACACGTACTACGAGCAACAGCACCCGCCGCAGTACTACCAGGGCACGAACAACGGCGAGGAAGAAGAGGAGATGCCGGCCACCGAGAAAGACCTCGCTGAGGACGCTCCGTGGAAGAAGATCCAGCAGAACACCTTCACCAGGTGGTGCAACGAGCACCTTAAGTGTTTCAACAAGCGGATCAACGACCTGCAGAAAGACCTGAGCGACGGCCTGAAGCTGATCGGGCTTCTTGAAGTTTTGAGTCAAAAGAAAATGTACAGAAAGTATCACGCGAGACCCAACTTCAGACAGATGAAACTGGAAAACGTGTCCGTCGCTTTAGAGTTTCTGGAGAGGGAACACATCAAGCTTGTGTCGATAGGTAAGTTGCGCAATTGTACACTTAATTACGCAGTAAGTTTCTGGAAACTACTCGAAAAGATATACGTTATTCGGCCAAAGCTAGAGGAGCATATTGTATTGTTAGAGCCAGGCCTGTGTGAGTCGGTGCGACCGGATAAAAGGCTCGGTTAAATAAATGTAAAAGCATATACCAAGTAACCGTTGAGTAAAGGAATCTTGCGCCCGGCAGAAAGATAAATCACAAAACTACTGTAGGCTGTCATTATGAAAACGCCACAATAATGCATGCAAGTGGCTGTGTGAAAAAGTTGAGTTAAAGAAATGTGAAAGTATATATTTAGAAGTGTCCCAGTTTATTAAGATAAGTGAAAACGATCAAAGTGGAATTGCAGTCTTTGCCATTTTTTACCAGATATTAACAATGTGGTTGCCTACAGTACACTATAGGTGGGAATGAATAATAGCAAGCTGGTGAAAGCCTATATGAACAGTTCTAGTATGTTGCCTCATATACGGTATGTAGCACACCATTTATATTATCTTATTACTTTTAGAAAAGCTCTTTTTCTTACTAAATGCATTTATCTAGACAGCTACATTTCATTCCAGTGTGTTCTTCTATAAACATTCATATACATTTTACAGCATAGCACAGATGTAAATACAGCTGCTGCCTGATCCATAGAGGTTCTGGTAGTTAAACACATAGTTGTCTTTAGAGAAACAATACATATGCATTGTCATTATGCATTTATAAAGACATGCTTACACTTACAGAATGAAGACAATAACATACACACGAGCGTGCACGCACACACACTATCAGTTTAATTTGGTTTGGGGTGATGTGGGATATGATGACGTGATATGTATTATTTCTACCCTTACACTGAATCCCCCACGACCTTTCTGTCAACTGATGTTGATCTTTAAACATCTTCACTAATAATTAAAAAAATTAGTAAGAGTAAGTAAGTAAGTAAGTCAGTCAGTCAGTAAGTCTGTAAGTCAGTAAGTCAGTCAGTCAGTAAGTAAGTAAGTAAGTAAGTAAGGCAGTCAGTATGTAAGTAAGTCAGTATGTCAGTACGTCAGTCAGTAAGTAAGTCAGCCAGCCAGTCAGTCAGTAAGTCAGAAAGTAAGTAAGTAAGTAAGTAAGTACGTAAGTAAGTAAGTAAGTAAGTAAGTAAGTCAGTCAGTCAGTCAGTCAGTAAATAAGTCAGTCAGTAAGTAATTAAGTAAGTCAGTCAGAAAATAAGTCAGCCAGCCAGCCAGTCAGCCAGTCAGTCAGTAAGTAAGTAAGTCAGCCAGCCAGTCAGTAAGTCAGTAGATCAGTAAATAAGTCAGTCAGTCAGTCAGTAAATAAATAAGTAAGTAAGTTAGTAGGTCAGTAAGTAAGTAGGTCAGTCAGTCAGTACATAAGTCAGTCATTAAGTAAGTCAGCCAGCCAGTCAGTAAGTCAGTAGGTCAGTAAATAAGTCAGTAAATAAGTAAGTAAGTAAGTTAGTAGGTCAGTAAATAAGTCAGTCAGTCAGTAAGTAAGTCGAGTGTGTGTGTGTTAGTGCACAGCAAGTGGTGACAGACAGTGTGGATGCGATCGATCTTTCTAGAATGGTTTGAGAAGAGAGTGTTGAGTATTCAGAGCACACACACACGCACACATGCACACACACACGCACACGCACACGCACACTCACACGCACACACAGACACACAGAGAGTCAGTGTTTCTTCCAGTGTGTGTGTGGTGGGGGGTTAAGGCGTTGGCAGGGTTGGGTTTCTCTGCTCTTGTTAGCCTTCCTAACCCTGCACATCATCAATGACCACAGCGGCAGGCCAGGTTCTCGTACCTCAAACCAAACACCTGGAGCCTTTTCACAGAGGTGTACACAGTCTACTCTAGTTCATAACTATGATCCATGTTGTATTAGTATAGGCTCGCGAGACCATCTAGATCTCGCAAGCTTCAGTTTAATTTCACCGTGAGAATCAGTCTGGAAAGCCTCGGAATCATTTTGAATGTCAGAGTAGCAATTGAACTTTCCAATCAGCACCGTGTTTATAGCTATACAGGTAGGGTTTTCCAATCAACATTGAGTTTATAGCTATATGGGTGTGGTTAAGGTGTGCTGACCATGGCGTCGACAGCGAAAATGACCAGATGGTTCATCCAATCAACTGCCAGGTATTTTTTTGAAAATACAGTACAGCCATTCATCAACAGTTTCAATGTGGCTCCCCAGATGGACTTGTGACAACAATTCCTCTGGCATGTCAGGTTAGTATTAGTGCACCAATAGAGAGAAGCTATCAATACATTGCAACTGTTGGTTGGTGCACAGGTATACCTAATGAAATATACACATAATGAATTATATGAGCTACAACTCTGCTGTCTCTCTAATGAAAATAGTCCACTTTTGACCCAGGGCCCCTTTTGTGTCAAATATATTTAATGGGAGGGTTAGTCATTCTCGAGAACGATTGCTAACTTCAAGCTCAAATCAAAACAATATCCCTCCGCGGCGCCACTCCACCGATCGAATCACATTGTGAAGCAAAGCATAGTACTATGGCTTTGTTTATGTTAGCGGTGTTCGCCACTTTGTTTATGCTCCTATTTATTGATCCAGGGCTGTGTAGAAGTATCCGATTATCTTTTCAACACGCAGACAAATGGTAAGATAGCGAAATGAGAGGAGATATTTGGTGAATTTGACAAAAAGTGTATTGGCTTACAGTTAGCTTGCAATAACTGACTATACCTTTATAACAAACTCAAAAATAATTTAGTTTGTTTGCATTTTAGTGGAAACTTAGGAAGGAAGGGTGACTTTTTACTTCCAGAATCATTGGTGTAGTGTGTGTTGGTGTATGTGTCTGGAGGGGGTAGATGGGGGAGAAGAGGGGGAGCCTTGTCCCCGACACCCATGAGGTGAGAGTCGTGCTTGGGGTGAAGACGGGGGAGGAGTGACTGACAGCAGGACAGCTGTGGTCTGGGCTCCCTCCACCAACAGGTGCTTAAAATAGACCCCCGACGCAGAGTTCTTAGGTTGGGGTGGGGGGGGGGTTGATATAAGAAGGAGCAGGTTATGTGTTGAAGATATAGGAATCAGAGAGGAGTCACAGCGCTGCTAGGCTACAAGGATAGGGAGTTGAACAGAGCGATAGAATAGGAGAGGCCGTTAACACGGTATCAGGAAAAACACTTTTACTGTAGAGTGTTGCAGAATAGCAGAAAAGCTATTGTGACATTTGTGTGTCCTGTACATCCTAAAAACTGCAATCCTAAATTCTTGAGCAAGCATGTTGAAAAGTAATACTCAGGAGATGAGTCAGCATACAATATTAATTTAAATCATAATTATTTCCAAATTTTCCTCTCTCCTCTTCTCTCTTCTCCTCTCCTCTCCTCTCCTCTTCTCTCTTCTCCTCTCCTCTCCTCTCTTCTCTTCTCCTCTCCTCTCCTCTCTTCTCTTCTCTTCTCTTCTCAGGGAAGCTGAGTCACAGCTTCAATAGTTTGTAACCTGGGCTAAAGTTATTTTCTAGGCATAACACATGCCTATGTGTGTGTGTGTGTGTGTGTGTGTGCGTGTGTGCGTGTGTGCATGTGTGTGTGTGTGTGCGTGTGTTTTACCACCCGTTACCCTGGACCAGTTCCCATAGTGCAATGCTGTGGTTTCTGGCCCTTTGGAATAGCTGTGCTCTGTGGTCGGGGACAATGAGGACAGAGAATATGTGAGTTGGGTGGTCACAAACAATAAACGTTCACAGGGAGGCAAAAGCTGTTTTTAGCAAGACTAAAACAGGCCGATACTCTGGATCCTTTCAGTGGAGCAATTCTCTCGAAAATAGCAAGTTGCTCTCACCGACCAAGGTCCTCTCTCCCTGTCTCTCGCCATCTCCCCCCCCCCCCTCTCTCTCTCTCTCGCTCGCCGTGACCCTAATTATTACCATGTGTCAGAGGCAGTCAGCATGGAGGAATGTTCACGCAATGCCTGCACCACCTCCCGCCACAACCCCTCCCACCTTGCGTATAGACATGCTGTACA
>JAODUH010000017.1:0-23813 GCA_027564835.1 Typhlichthys subterraneus
TCAGGAGCATGCCCAGGCGTTGTAGGGAGGTCATACGGGCACGTGGAGGCCACACACACTACTGAGCCTCATTTTGAATTGTTTTAAGGACATTACTTCAAAGTTGGATCAGCCTGTAGTGTGGTTTTCCACTTTGATTTTGAGTGTGACTCCATATTCAGACCTCCATGGGTTGATACATTTGATTTTCATTGATAATGTTTGTGTGATTTTGTTGTCAGCACATTCAACTATGTAAAGACAAAAGTATTTCATACGATTAGTTCAATCATTCAGATATAGAATGTGTTATCTTAGTGTTACCTTTATTTTTTTGAGCAGTGTACTTGCTCTAATGGTGGCAATCTTTTCCACAAAAAAGTGGAGCAATTTTTCACAGGTCACAGAAGAGTCTTCATAACTAGTGACTTGGGGAGTATTATGATAGTATGGTATGGTAGTTATCAATATACAACGCTGATTTTACCAATCAGCGTTGTATATTGATCAGTTGGTACTCGGACACATTCAAATTAAATTATTTCTAGGCTTTTAAGAATGTCTCTCACTGCGAAATTAAACTGAAGCTCACGAAATCAGGATGGTAATGCGATGTACCTTCGATCAGAGGGGCAGATCAAATGAGGCTGTTTTTTTTTTACAGTTAATGAAAGTTAAGAAAACATGCTTTTTTAATGCATTTTTCACAAAGACATATGTAACATAGTTGGAAAGGTTCAGGTTAAATCCCGCTAAATGGGACAGCTATGTCACCTGCTGTTGGAAAGGTGTACCTGTATTTTGTAGTAATAGTAGTAATTGCAAAGGATTATGGGAAATCCTCAAAGCAATGGAAGATTTTCTATGAGGTAACGTGTCTGTAAATGTCCGTGGACAAAATACTATTATAACGTTTAAAGAAACACAAATGTTTAGCTTGCCCAATTTGTATGGATTTTCTTCAATCTGATATATTTTATTTCAGTTAACTATCAGTTTATTACATGTTTTATTGTTAGTAAGAATCTCCATAGTATAGCTAAAACGAATGTGCATACGTCTTCAGAATGTACGTGTTGATTGACCACAAGCGATGACATTACATATCGTTGTCATTGTTCATAAATACAGGTATGTTGCTCTAGTGTGTGCTATAAATTGAATATGAATCTGTTTGATTTATGCATGTTTTATGTTTCTAAGTTACGTAATTATTATAAATACAGAAAACGGTAACAGTGCAGTGTATAACTGCTGTAGAATTATATGTTGATGACAGTTTAATTTATTTTCTTTGAGATTAAATCCAATATACGATCACTGTAAAAATGTGTACAGAGTATAGATCAAATTTGCTGAACAAAACGCAATGGAGGATTTTCTATGAGAATGTACGTGTTAATTGTCCACAAGCGATGACATTACATATCGTTGTCATTGTTCATAAATACAGATACAGAAATAAAACTTGCTGATACCAATTCCCAGTCCAGAGTGGTCTGTACCGAAGAGAACAGGAGACATCAAACCAGAAGGGTTACACATACAGTAAATATGCTATTACAACTCACTGACAAGGTTATAATATACACCTATAGGCCTATTTGCTAATTTGATTGAGCTATATAAAAGTACTGTTGATGCATATACACATAAACTCAAAAACATTTTTGTTTGGCACACCTGACTGATGTATCATATGTATTTAAAATGATGTGCATTGCTTTACATTCATTTTTGGATTTCCTTTGGATTTTATTTACAGTGTATGTGTATGGCGTACTAGGTTGTAGGCTAAACGTATACACTGCATATTCATACAGCATAATAACAAGGTAGCGGGTGTAAATTTGAGGTTATGACACAATCGAGCCACAATCATATTCACAACCTTTCGCCTAAATTATAGCCTAGCTGCAGAGAGACTGTGTGTTGTGATGAGAGCAGGCGCGAAGGTAGGCGAAGTGAAAAAGGAGCTAGTACGGTGTTCGGTAACGTTATTAGGCCTACCCACCTACTGGGCAGCGAACGCTTGGCATGCCTGGGCGGTCCTCCCGGTCGGACGGACAGAGCCAGCGGGAGGCCGAAGCAGGCCGGATTGAAGATGAGTGCTGACCTAGCGGCGTCATTGATGGTTTTGGTAACGCTCGTTACGCTGAGCGACGCAGCCCGGAGACTGCTGAAGAGGGCTCTCGCGGACACCGTACTGGCGGTGTACGCGGTCGAGCTTGTGTCCACCTTCCAACTCTGCGCCAGCGCGCACGAGCTCAAGTTGCTGTCGGAGGCGGGAGGCATCGAGCGGCGGCTCGCGCTCACCTTCACCTACCTGGCGTCCGTGGTGCACGCGCTCACACTCGCTGGCGCCATAGGTAACCCGTGCGGAGCGCTGGAGCGCGCCTTCTGCGGTAGGCTCGCGGGCTGGTGCGCAGTGCGGCGGATCGCGTGCCAGTTGGCGGCAGCCCGTGCAGCGCGTGCGGCAGTAAAGGTGGTCTGGGGTCTCGGGCTCTCCGACCTTCACCGGCGTCACGAGCTTAACGGTTTCCCGTGCCTTAGCGCCGTCCACGCGCCACTGGCCAAGGCCACGGCGGTGGAGCTGGCGTCTGCATTCGCTGTGCAAGCGGCGATCACGCACACGCGAGCGGTGGAGGAGAAATATCGGGCGCACGCGGTAGCTGCGGTAACCACCGCGCTGGTTTATGCAGGTATAGATCTCTGATTGATTAGCCTATAGTAGCCTACGTTGTAGGGCACTAACGATATGTTGTGTTTATGGTGTGTGTGTGTGTGTGTGTGTGTGAATGCTAATCAGCATTATGGTAACTTGTAGACCTAGGCCTATGCTATTACATATGTTATGATGTGTTATGTGTTGGTCAGTATAGGCTATACTATGCAGAACATGCAGTGCTGCCTGTGAGTCACACGTGTGCATCTTCTAGGTGGCGGTGTGACAGGAGCCGTATTTAACCCAGCTGTGGCGTTCTCCATCCAGTTTTCTTGCAGTGGGAACTCATTCCTGGAATACAGCCTGGTTTACTGGTTGGGCCCTGTACTTGGTATGGCTGTGCATTCACATTTTATGTATGTCTTATTAAAGTTGTATTTAAAAATGTCTAAATACATATTTGAATTCCAGGTATGTCCAGTGCAGTCCTGCTGTTTGATAAAATAGTTCCGATGCTGTTAAGGAAATGGGTTTCGCCACCATATCACCCCCAACATCAAGACTGATCTTCTTGATATTGCATTAATTAATCTGACTAGACTAGTTCTAGTTGTCAATAGATGCTTATTTTACTAATCTGAAAGCTGTTTGTTCCCTTATTGTCTGGAATGAGGTCAAGCAAAACTCCTTTCAGAGTGAAGATGTTTAAAAACTATTCAGTGTTCACGTGCAGACAGGTACAACTACAGTGTTTCCGTAGGCCCGTAGAGCCCTTGTTTTCAAAAACTTTTGAATTTTCTGCTCTCCTGGTTTGACCACTATTGCATTGCTCAATGATAACAGGTTATTGGACTCTCATTTGACCAAGACATTTGTGGATATTCCTTTTGGATTTTTGTGCTTGCTGATCTTAGGTTCTTTTTAATTCCATTTTTGATCTTATGTGCTTTATATATTGTAAACATTATATTTCAACTGCATTTAACTTCAACAGCAGAGTGGTATAGAGTGGTTAAACAATCTGGCCTGGTTTGTTAATTGGTAATATATTCATAACTAAAAAAAATTTATTTCTGGGAACTATCATTCCATTGTTACTAAACTGTCAACAGCCGGTAATAATTACAGACATGGGGTCTCATTTATAAAAAAAGTTCTTATATAACTTGAACTTAATACAAAAATAAAAACTTTCTTAAGCAGGTTCTAAAAATCCATGCACCGGTAATCAATATATTTAAATTAATTTAAAATTGACAGCACCTGATTGTGCAATGCCCCAGTAGCGAGGAATCCCAGAGTGGACAGTAGTTGGACAGACACACACCCACCCTTCTATAACCATGTTTTTTAATGCCTTTCAAAAATGAGATTACAACCATGTACTGATTTAACTTTCTTTTATTTTTAAAATTTAAAAGAAAATGGCATCTTGTTTGTAAATCTACACGGTTCATAAAGCTAATGCAAAGTAAACGCATATGAATCCCACATGACAATACTACATACCCAGCAGCAATCATGGGCAAATATTGATTAGCTAGGCACTTATTTTTGTCAATATTCTTGAGATCTGGAGTTATTAATAACATTTAGAAGTACGGTTTCACACTCCTTTTAAATAAAATCCCTTCAAGTGTCTTTAAACTGTTTAGTTAGTGACTAAATTGGATTACTATAGCTGCCGTCATGACAGCTATAGTTGGAATGGATAAGGACGTACCTGATTCAAACTGCAGTAAACAAGGTGATGGATCATTGTTAAACAGTTAAATAGAAAGCATACAATATGCAATTAAATAACCAAACTTTTATTTATATAGTACATTTTGCACATAATGCAATACAGTGTAACTCACGAGAGAGAAATTAGAGTGGAATGACAAAGTTCTAACCATCCCAGTTGAAAAATCTGCATTTCTTAATTCACAAAAGGTCATACATGAAACCCATTTAATGATCAAGTTTCATTAGGTTCATTCTAAATGGGCTGTGGGGACTGGAAAGTATACTGCCTCTGTAGTGTATACAGGTTAATTAACTATGTGGCATTGCTTTAGAGTTAATAATCTAATCCATGTTTTCCTAAAATAAAAAAATATCTATGTACATTTACACACACGAAGTTACTCAGATTGCATAAAAGCAATCCATTTGAAATATATTTTAGAAAAAGGTATGCCTTTTTATGTAATATGAATGTGGAAACATTTGAAACATTACTGTACAAACAGAATTTGTGCAAGTATGGGTTTTCACACTTAATAAATATCTGATGAAAACGATGCATTTCTTTTTTCTTTTAAGAAAAAGAAAATAGTTTTCACACTAATTTTGACAGGTGTTCCTCTGCCTTCCTGGCAATAAATGTAATGCAAAATCTCTCAGTATAATAACTCCTCAAAAATAACTTTTTCATTTAAACAAGAAAAAGCACCAATACTAAAAGAGTTACTTGGGTGGAAACATTTCTTTTACGTGTGTCATATCTTTTATTGCAACTGGTTTATTTAACAAATGGCCTGCTGGAAGTTCTGACTTTGGATGTTTTTAAAGGCCAACACAAATGTCATATTAGTTATTTAATCCCATAAAATTGGATAAACAAATTCAATGTTGTTTATACAGTAGTAAAAAGTGAGATCATGGACCCATATATATATATATATATATATATATATACAATAATGACTTCACTCCCTTGAGGCTGTAGAAAGAGTCAAGTGCATGGCAAACCAAACTGAGCAAAAGTAGAGTTTCCCACATTGAAAATCTGAATAAAGAAAAGATGGGTTTAAAGTTCAATTCGGGCATTTATTATAAGAGGAACAATTTGTGTGAGAAAATAATGAAATGCAGAAAAAGAGCATAAAACAACACCATAAAATGCTTCATATTACAGGAAGCTATTTAAAAAAAATAAAATCAGCAAATGCTCTTTCATTTCTAACCCTAGAACCATTTTACAAACAAAAATATATCCCCTTCGTTGGCTGATTTTCAAAATTTCCATATATCAGGTACAATTAAAACAATTTTTTTTTGTTTTGTTTACAGTGCTTTACCATTATACATCTTCAATATATCTTAAACAGGAAAAACAAATGAAGCCATAAATGTGTGTCCTATTGCAATGATACTATGCCATATGGGAATGGTCCAGTTATTAATGTATGGGAAAAAAAATACAAACTAATAATAGGGAGATAGTCACAGAAGAGACTTAGCAGAGATGCCAATATATTCTTTCATCTCCCTACCTACTAACTATTTCCCCGAAGCCTCTTAAAGTATTTTGTTGTCATTGACCCTGGTGGTAGTGTTAAAATGGTAATGATGAATGCAGCTGTGGGGCACAAACAAAGGATGGTATTTGCTGTTATGTATCATGTTGGTAGCGTGAAAGCAGGCGCTGCCTTCCATCAGGGAGGGAGGGAGGGTGTGTGTGTGCGTGCGTGCGCGTGCGTGAGTGAGAAGGAGGATTGCAGATATCCAGTCTATTGTTTAGTGTTAAGCTCATTCGCCAACTCCGTGAGTTTGCGTGAGGCCGTGACCTTTGGGATAACTTCCTTTCCCTGGGAGAACAGACGTTGGCGCTCCTTGAAGGGTAGGCTCTCTGGAGCTCCGCCGGGGACAGAGTTCTCCTGCTCCTGGCTGCTTCAGAACAAGCAAAGGGGAGGCATTGAGGACACACTTCCAAATGGGAGGGTTGTGAACTTTCTTTTTGGACGTCTCGTCTCATATAGTAGCTTGAAAAATAAATGTGCCATTTTAAGTCTCACCTTTTCATCCACTTTTCCTTGTAGACCTCTCCCGATCCTACTTCTGCTGTGTTTCCAGTGTATGAGTAAAACCCTGTCCGTGTTTCAGAGAGAACAGAACTTTAGAAAGCAGCACTCTGACAGGCTAGCTAAGGCCATCTGGGCTATAAGCTGCTGGGTACAAGTAACTGAGTATACAGTAAATACTACAGCTCGTAGCAATAGGCTTCAAACTTAGTTTGGATTCTTCTAGGCCTTTAAAGTACTGCACGTGTTGATAACAAACAGAATTAATCAATCATTATTGACAATATGAAATCATAGGGACTGTAGTCCACAGCGCTAACAGTATCCAGCAGCTTGTACATTCTCCAACCTATAGTTTCCACCAACCAGACCAAGCAGAAGAAAGAAGAAAGTGCTAGAAGCGTTAGGCAGAGAAAGTTAGATTGTTTTCAACTAAAAGGCCAAACAAAAAGCATGTCCAAAGCAGCAACAAAGTCTTTGTAAGGGTTCTCTGGGGCCCAAAGCTGAGGTCATCTGTCAAACATGCCAGAGATGAAGTAGTTACTGTAAAGAAGGCCTAATTGCCCAAACATACTTGATCTTGAAATCTTGTTTGAGTGTTTTCAGAAATAAAAAGCAGAAGTTGCTTATCTAGAGCTAGATTTGCACTACAAGGTAAATGTACTGTGAATCTATTGTTAACACTAATTCAGTATTTTTACATTAACAACATATTCAAAGTCAAGCGTGGGATTGTTAGGCAGGCAAATATCATCTGAGTGACCTCAACCTTTGCCCTCTAAAAACACAATGCGAATAGCCGTTTCACATGTCCCCGTGTCTTTGCCATGGCTGGGCCAAACCAAACCAAACCAGACATCAATAGTCCTGGCTATAGACTAGACAGGCAGGACACAGCAAGGTCCCAATATAGCCTGCAGCATTTGGTCTTTTCCACTGCTTGTGTTCCAAGAAGCACAACCAGAGTCCAACTGCATGGAGCTGATGTTTGTCTCGAGTTTTGGATGGAATGGTAAGGGGTAGAGCTCAGAACAGACGCAGTGATGAGGTCCTGTAAACCAAGGCGGATTCATTCTACTGGCAGGAGCCCTTTGGGTTTAAGTAGTAGACTGTGGTGTGGTTTGGGACCGGACCAAGGTAGGTCCTGCTTGGGCCGAAACCACACAAGCACAATTTGGCTGAGAACAAAGTAACCATTGAGCACCGACCTTCCTTTAGGGCCAGTAACATTTTTCTAAGGCCAAAGGAGATGTAAACCTATACTAGTGGCTTTGTTATTCTAAATTCTTTACATTTCCAATAGAGTTGGCCAAAGGTCTTTTAATTTCTAAAGGCCGTGAATATGACCGTTTCCAGAATAGTCCACGTAGCCCGGCCCTGCCAGTTAACAGAACCATCCACCTACAGTGTAGTTTATATGTCAGGGAATACAGAGATTCAGGCGCTTATTGGTCACCTGGACCTCAGTGCCCAGTGAGAGTAGTAGGAAGTTACGCTAGGCTGTGAAGCATCACAGCTATAGCCGACAAACAGACGTCTCTAAGGCAGTCGAATACGTGAAGACATAACAAAGGGAAGAGAGAAGTAGAATCTGGCACGCCACTAGATAGTAACAGACACTACAAGAACAGGGTAGATTTAGCTGACAGGCTGACAGACGCAATAGGACAACAAACATATTAGCGATTCCTCCTAATAGAACAGGGAAGGACAGAAATGCAGGCGCAGCCTGGGCGTTTAAGCTGTGCAAAGGCAGTAAAATGCAATGGATATCAGTGTTGAGTGCTGGGGTGAGTCCTATGCAGCCACGGTGAAGTTTAGCAGTTTAGAGTTGGTGGTGTGCAGCTATGTTTTCAACCATGACGGAGTGGGCCATGCACAATTGGTTCGTGGATATTTTGTTTTCAGGTTTGAGGGGAAACATTTAAAGTGTTCCTATGAGGCCTTTTTATGAGGTTTTATGAGGTCTTTTTATTGCATTGCATGTGAGGTGGGTATGAACAAGCATGGGATCAGGTCATGTAAGTGCCTTGTATTCTTTTGTTTCTGGCTGGTTAAAATGTGCTGATGTCTGGGCCGCAATGGTGAATTTAACCATGATCGTGGTAAACTGGGCCTAACAATAATGATGGCATTTGTAGCAGATATACTGTAGTTTACCTGACAGAAATTGAACACAAAATATATATAAAATACAATACAAGATGTCAATAAATATATATTTATTATTATGATGTTGATATTATTATATTATAATTATTTTGTATTAACTTTTTATTCTATTAAGGCAAATGCCACTTCACTGTGCCAAATCACTTTTAACCAGTAGAGGGCACTCTTGCCTATCAGATGCAGCAGAAATTCAAATACAATATTCTAGGTGAGAAACTTTCAAAGAATAAACAGTTTTAAACAGCCAGAGACAAAGACCACCACCCTCTACACAGATCTGGCCTCCTCAATATGCATGTTTGTTATGTGTTGATGTGAATGAATGAACTGATTTCTGATTGGCTGGGTTCAGTAACAGATAGGCGCGTTAAGCCAACGAAGAGCTTCCTTCCCTAAAGCAAACATTGCTAAGCAGGCCCATGGGCAGGCGAAAGGCCGGCTGGCCATGACTGCCAACCGCCAACCAAACACAAACAAAGAGGCGGCGAGTGACAACACCAACAGTACTGTGATTGGCTCTGATGGGTCTGAATCGGGAGTGAAAAGTGGCGCCATTGGAAGGGCGGGGTGATTATCCATTGCTTTTGTTTACTGTCCGCTAGTGACGATCGCATTGATTGGAAGAAGATGCGGAGGAAATGACTGGGGATAGGACAGGAAGTGATGTTGACCACAAAAACTAAACACGAATAATTAAATGTCATCGGATTTCCTTTGAGAGGGGAAAAATCTACAGAGAAAAAATATTACACAAGAACAAATGGACGAAAAGAAAAAGAAAAATCTAAGGATCGTGATCTACAGGAGGGGAAAAAAGAACTATACGGACAAAGAGGACAAAGTGGGTGTGCAGACGATTGTTCTGCTGGGGAGGGGGATCAAAGGAGGTAAACACAAAGTAGCACTAAACCAAGTGAATGAGAGGGAGGTGTGGAGGGGCGCAGCCGGGGAGCCTGACTCCTCCTCTCTCTGGTTCTACCTTTAGAGGGGGCCAAGCTGGGTTTGGCAGGAAGGGGCGGGGCGTGGCCTGTACTGTTGGAGTTGTTGACTGGCGGCTGGAACGAGCTAGACAGGAAGATGCCGTCGGACAGAGGGCGGGGCTTGCGTGCAGTGGGCGGCGGCTGCGACTTGCTGCGCCCGGCCAGCAGGTCGCCGTACGACTTGCGCGTGGCCGCCTGCTTCACCTGACCTGAGAGGCCGCCGCCGCCTCCGCTCCCCGCCCGGGAGACATCGCCCCCCCCGTCCTCATCCTCCTCCTCGCCCGCGTACGGCACGAACGTGGCGGTGTACAGCGTGTCGGGGGAGGTGACCTGCGTTTTGAGGTAGGAGGTGTTTCTCAGTGGAGGGGTCGGGGGCGTGTTAGTGGCGGGGCTTAAGGAGGGGGGGTGGTAGTCCTGGGGCAGGGGGGGCCGGTACAGACCGGCCGCCGGCTCGTCCGGCGTCAGCAGCTTTCTCTCCGCCTCCTCGTGCTGCCGCCGCCGCCGCTCGGCCTCCAGGCGCGCGTAGTACTCCTCCTCCTGCCTCCTCTACGGGGAGGGACAAGCCGTTAGCACGCCGCGCTCTCATTAGCTCTGCGGCGGAATGAGCCCAGGGACTATGTCTATCACTGGCCCTCGCCAAGGTGAGGCAACATCGGGTCGGCTAAGGAACACTTGGGGCGAATGCTAGGTCCTGCTACAGCTAGGGAAACACTGTACAGCTCGCTAGCTAGCTAGTCAGAAACCACAACAAAGAGAATTATCATCTTAACAAAGAGCCTATGTCCCTTTAGCTTGTTTTTATTTCAGCCCGGCCTGGCCTGCTGTGAAGTGGTTTGTCTGGGCTGGGCAACGCCTGCGGCCAGATCTGGTCACATGGGCTGGCTCTGTGTCACTACACTGACGGGATTTTCCCTAGCACCGTTTTCTCCGGGGGGCGGGGCCTTCTAGTTCCTTGGCCCAGAGACATAGGGGAGGAGGTAGACAAACTGACTGGCTGATGTTGGGTGGGTTGGTGGGTCTAGAAACGACTGGGGAGGGCATCTTGACAATATGCTGTGCAGATTGTCTGCCTGTGTATGTGTGCGGACTGTAGAGGTGTATGTACGAGAGCTCTGTGTGTGCATACCTTTGTAAAAACTTAACAGAAAGCAGGGCATTTGGGGGAGGTTTGAGGGCAGGCAAGATACCTAGATAAGGGAGCCATGATGGATGAAATGGTAACATTAAATAATAAAATGATTACCACCAACCTCTTCCCAACAAACTGAAACTTCTGGTAATAAACGACCAAACAAAGTAACTTCCCTGACTCTCACAGACCATACCAATAGCAACAACTACAACACTAGAACGATGGGAGTCCCATGCATTGGGGGTGAGGGGGTTGAGGGCACATAACAATACATCACAGGGCTCACAGGATGAACACATGCAATTGGACATTTGATACTTTCTTAACAAGCATCACTAGTAACATTACACAAAAACATTTAATACATTTAGCGTCTTGCTTAAACACTGGACACTGGGCTTAAATAACAGTTCAATGAGCAACACTATAAGCCTTCAAAAAGCGGGAAACTCACAGTAAAGTTACAAACCTGACCAGTTTGTAATCACATAATGACAATTCTACAGTTTCCAAATGATGTCAAATTAGATTGACGTGGTTTTTGAAGGCACCCAGTTAAACCGTTGCCTATTGACTGACTGCAAATCAGTCCAGTGAAAAAAGTGCTAAATATCCCAATACTATAGTTACTAGTGAAGATTATAATAGTCAAACAACATTTTATTAAGGTCCGAGTAGAAAATAAGTTAGCTTTAAACATGATCTACAAAGTGCAAATATCTGTTATGACTTGATAACATCTTCAATTGTGATCCAATACGCATAGCATGCAGGGTCCTGAGTTTGTTAAAGAAACAGTGGTCTGACAGGGCTCACAAAAAAAAAAGGCACCAGAAAAGTCACAATGGCAGGAAACAGTGGCAGCACACTGGGTATACTTGATCTTGAACAACACAGAAGATGATTTGGGGGGGAAGGGGGGGGACCAGCTCAGACCACTGGCGATTTAACAATCCCAGGTAGCGTTCAAAATGCTGCCTCATGGCCGACACATGATTATGCCACAGAATAATGTTCTTAGGTGTCCCACAAGAACCTTCATCAAAGAGTACCTTCTCCTCTGCTTCTCGCCTAGCTCTCTCCTCCTCTCTCCACCTCCTCTCCTCCTCCTGCCTGGCTCGCTCCTCCGCCTCCCTCTTACGGATCTCCTCCAGTTGCTGCTTACGCCGTCGCTCCTCGTCCTGCAACTGGAAGGCCCCCAGACACGGGTGGGTGGGTGGGGGGGGTGGGGGGTAGAGAGAGAGAGAGAGAGAGAGAGAGAGAGAGAGAGAGAGAGAGAGAGAGACATGCCAGGAACACAAGAAGTGAGTCAGGACCATCTCATTCACCATATCCTAACTCTCTCCGAGAGATGACGACCACTCTTTTGAACTGACTGGAAACATTGACATGTGGGCCTGAGGTGAGGCATGTTGGATTCCCCTTACAGGACTGCTCCAGAGGGGCGGAGCAGTGTGCACTGCAAACGAACACACAGCACGGGCTGGCACGCCTCTGAACATGCAGATGGTCAAAGACGACATGCAAAGGAACGGATGCTCTGCAAAACTTTTACTGCGATTGACTTACTCATTACTCAGCAGACTAATACAAAAATAGAATGGCAACAGCTTGCACATCATTGTAAGCTGTAGGCGGTTGCATGAAGAGACAGATAAAACAGATCATAAAAGAAACGAGGACAAATCAGGCGGAAAACACCTGAATGAAACAAAAAACACAGTCTCTGTGGCCCACACAATGGTTACAGTGAGGGTATGGAGACGCTCAGCCGGTTTCACACACACACGCAGATGAATGGAAGGGTGATGAGTGGGCCGACAGATGACGGATGGCCACAGTGTTCATCATAGACTGTTCATGCACGGACCGATAACACTACAACCCCTTGCAAAACATGTAGCCATGCATCTGTCACACTCTCTGCTCACCCAAAACATCAGTGCTGACCTGCGTCAAATAGAGGCCTATAGCACAAATAGAGGCCTATAGTGTGGGTTTCATGTTTGCACAATAATATATACAGCATTGTAGAAACATTTACGTTTCTCTCGTGTTTGAGAAACGGCTTCAGGGACCACAATGCAGCAGTGCAGGCAGAGAGACGGACAGCTTCCCCAGCCAACCGGCATCAAGCACCCTTCATGAGCGACTGATCCTGAGCAAATCAGGACTTTAACCACCCCCCACCACCACCTGCCCACCCCTACAGACCAGAACCAGACGAAAACAACCACAGTAGTCCAGATGGGGTGGGGAGTGGTGCAGAAGAATAAGAATGGGCGAATAGGAAACAAGTGTGGCGCGTTATGTGTGTCAGCAACCCACACACAGGAAACAGGAAGTGGACAGGAAGTGATGTTGGGAGGGAGGATCTGGTGTTAAGGGGAAAGAACGTACCAAGTCTAGAACAGAGATAGCTGGGACAGCTGTCTGCTGCTGAAGTGAAGGAGAGAACAGGAGTGAGAGAGAGAGAGAGAGAGAGAGAGAGAGAGAGAGAGAGAGAGAGAGAGAGAGAGAGAGAGAGTCAGGTGGTGCGTGGGGTGTTGGGGGGAAGGTACGACAACCACAACACATGAGGAAAAGGAGGGAAGAGAGACGAGAAGAGGGAAGGGTCCCAAACGCAACAAGAAGAGAGGACGTGTCAATAAAAAAAAATATATAAACACATTGAAATAAATCCATTGTGAAAACAAAGTGGAGCATCGGAGGAGGAGTAAAAACAAGTTAAGGGTCCAGAGGAGAAAGGAGGAATGAGAGAGAGAGAGAGAGAGAGAGCAGAGGAGATATAAAAGTGAAAACATTGGCGGGGGTTTGATGGGTGTCGTGAAGTCGTGCCAAAAGTAACACGCCTGCTTCTGATTAAGGGTGGCTTACTTGCCACATGAAGGCCACATCCAGCCCCTCTCAAAGACAGAGAGGGCTCCACTGTGGCATGAACCACCACAGCATCAGGCTTACACACTGACGCATATCAAGCGCCCTGGCAAACGTTCTGTCCAAGCCACATCAAAAGGAGGGGTTTATTAGGCCTTGCGTTAACGTAGTTCTAGTCGTCTGCAGTACATTCAAAGGGTAGACATGCCTGTAAGTCCTGATTCATGTAGCATGCTGTTGGCTTTGAGAAGTAGAGGCACCCGACAGTAGCCACGGTTGAATAGCAACAGCCCGACCTGGCCCTCCCACACCGCACCACCCCCCCTTCCCCTCCAGCCAATCCGATTTAAGCAGCGGGGCATGGCAAAGCGATGGCGGAAGCATGTTGCAGGTGCACATTGCAGGACATTCATTGTGTGAGTGCTGCAATGATGGAGGTCCGCCCCTCCCCTCACAAATCACAGGGGTGGGTTTACCGGCAGTGGCCCCGACATCTGTGCTAGTTAGGCCTGGACAGTCAATTTGACCAGAACGTATTGAAAGCTTGATTTAATATGCAGTATACATGCACACAACGTGGGGTCTGAGTCCACTACCAAGTTGATTTTCTATAGTGAAAACTAAATAGAACCTCTGAATGTGTTTACAAAACGAGCATCTACAATTAGGTCACAGTCCAACAGATGTTGTTCATACAAAGAGAGTCCACTACCCTAACCATAAGTGCAGTATCATAAAGTGTCTTTTACATAACAGCCATGAGCAGTCCACAGACACTAGAACAGGAGTGTGTCCTCATAACAAAAAGGCTGTACCACGTGTGTTCAGATGTGTGTTCAGATACTGTACCGCCTACGACTGTGCTTGATGCAAATTAATAATGTTGGTAATAGACTCAGGCTTTTAGATCCCACTGTATATTATTGGTGCCCAAACAACCAATCACCATCACTGTGAATGAGGACTATAAGCTGTTGTCCTTCCTGAAGGCCCCATTGTATCCTGAACCTCGCCATCTACCTCCCATCTCTCCACCACCTCTGACTGCCTGACCTCCACCCACCGTGTATGTGTGTGTGTGTGTGTGTGTGTCTCTCACCCGGGCTCTCTTCTCAGCCTCCAGCCTCTTCATGATCATGGCCGTGTCCACGTCTTCATCTTCGTCGTCCTCGTCCTCCTCATCGTCGCTCTGCTTCGACTCCTGCAGCCTCTTCTGGAACTGCCACTCCAGCATCAGCTTGCGCAGGCGGTCGCTCTCCTCCGCCGTGCGCTCCGGTTTGGCCTGGCGGGGGGAGGGGGGGAATAGGGGGTCACCCACGTGTCTCGACACAGCAGAGTTCAGGCAAAACATTCTGGAGGGTTATATTTGATCTCAACACCTCAATGCCTTCATGAGGAGGACAATGGGTCTGCTCCTGTCTACCTGAAGCTCCTGGATCTCCTTGTCGAGGAGGTCCACGATGTGGAGCTGCTGCTGCTTCTCGGCCTTCTCGCGGGCATCCCTCTTCCAGGGGTCCGGGGACAAGCTGTCGCTGGACGATAGCTCCTCCTTGCTGATGGTGATGTACTGCAGGTCCCGCCTCTCGATGGTCCGGGGCTGTTGCTGGGGCAACAGCTCACGAATCACCGTGTCCATACCTGGAGAACAGCCAGGATAAGTTGATCAATAACTGAACAAAGCTAACACTTCTCACCCTAATTACGATGCTATCCACCACTTTCTACAAAGCATTTATAAAATACAATACATTGTTATGAATTTTAATTCTCAAGAATGCTTGCTGAATTCAAACTCAAAACAAATACAACCCTCCTTTTAATGTCATAGGGTGCTCCCTCAGAAGCTCCGCCCCACACATAGCAAACACATTGCCAAGGCTAGGATATTGTTGTTGTGGTGCTGTCTGCACCACTTTGTTTATGTTCCTATTTACAGAGCCCGGGCTGTGTAGAAGAACCAAATGATTCTATCAGTGTGCACAGACAATAAGATAGCGGAATGCCAAAAGAGCATTATCTTTCAATTGCTGACTAGAACTTTAAACAAATAAATACAAAATGGATTTGGATCACTACAACAGTACGTGGTCCTACTACTATTACTACTACTACTACTAGGCAGTAATAAACAGAGCGTTAGCTCCAGGCCTTACCAACAGGGTTGGGGCCGCTGGCTGGCGCTGGAGGAGGCAGAGAGGTGCGCGGCAGGGTGGCCAGTTTCTCTGGCCGAGAGGGAGGGGGAGGGGGCTGGGGTTGAAACTGGGCCTGGGCCTGGGGGGGCAGGTAGGGCTGTGGCTGAGCGGCGGGGGGCTGGTGGTGGGGTGGAGGCACAGCCCCACCGTTGTTGTTGTTGTGTGGAGGGACGGGCATGACGGGGTTGGCCCGGATCTGGCCCAGCTTCCTCTCCTGTTCCCTCCTCTTCCTCTCCCTGGGGACCACAATCATCAGTATCACCACGGTAACACCCCGCAAAGGCTCAGCCAGCATCAACAGTTAAGTTAATCTTAAATTAAGATAAATTAAGACAAGTTAAGCTTTAACAGCGCATTCCTTTGGGATGTTAGTAAACGTGTGATAGACTGACACGTAAAAAAAAAAAAAAAAACATGTATAATTGTACTTTATGCTGTAGAGTTGAGCTTGTGGCATCTTCGCACGTATTTATTGTAAGAACTGAATACTGTACGTAAAAATGGCGGCCATTCATTTCAAGTAGATCATACCAGCCTCTGCTGCCCAAAATTTCCCATTGATGGCCAATGAAAAACATGCGCCTATAAAACAGTTATAAACGCTGTTTTAACATCGCACTAATACATAAATGATTCATTATATTATGAATTTTAATGTGAGTTAGATTTATTATAAAAAAATACGTAGAGCATGACATCACTCACATTCTATGCACAAAATGCATAATAACATTAATTGTTTATGTATGACTGTAAATAATTAACAATATGAATTAATTAACAATTAATTATTAAACGATAAATACAAGGCTTGTGTTTCAATGCTGTCAATGGGGAAATATACTTTTTGGGCAGCAAAGGCTGCAGTACCGGCGATGGCCAACACACCCGGAAGAGAAGTAAGCCTGCTGCTCGACCCTGACGCTTGCATCTTAGAGGGGGAATGAAAGGGTATCTCAAATAGATAATTTCAATAGCTAACAAGAAGAGAGCTAACACCGTTGTATGTCTCCGCGGTTCAAACATACTTCAGATGAACGTGTACCAGCGGGTGTAGTCCCTACCTCTCTTCCTCCAGACGGGCCTTCTCCTTCTCGTACCAGCGCTGCTGCTCCTCGCGCTTCTTGCGGTCCGCCACCTGCTGGGCAGAGGACGCCAGCGCGGTGGGTGGCGGCGGCAGGGGCAGGTCTGCCTGGGCCTCGTACGGCTCCGGGAACGTCGCCGGGGCCGGGGGCGGCGGAGGAGGGGGCAGGTCGGAGCGGGACGGCTGGTGCTGGTGGGGCGTCTTCCAGCGGCCCGGGCCGCTCTTGTGGTTGCTGCCGTGGGCCGCCCTGCTGGTGGAGGACGAGGAGGAGGCGGAGAAGTTGAGGTGCTCCTGGCTGGAGGTGGACGACTCCACTGAGGAGGACACCTGCTGGTGGTTCCCCCAGTGGTCTCCTCCTGGCAGGCCTGGGGGACACCGCCCACACACGTTATATCACAGCAGCCTACTTTAGATCCATGCTTGGACTACTTATTCAACTCTACATTTAGTCACCCCTCCAACAATAACTGGTTTGGGTTGGATTCAATAATCCAGGATTTTGCCACAACCCTGCCAGGCCTGGGAAATGTAATTGACCAATCCCAAGCCACGGCCCCCCCCCCCCCCCCCAGTTACTGTAACTAGGTTGGACAAAACAGCATAGTAGACTAACAGGAAAACGGACCGTTGACAGTTTCTTTCAGATTCCAAACTGGTTATTGGAAGCGATGGCGAATAGGGGCGGGGCGTGGGATAGGTCATCTGGTTCCCTGTTCATTAGCGTTAAGTGCCCGCGGTAACGGTAAATCTATAGCCCCCCCACAGCCCTACCCTACCGTCCTGTCCAGGGCTCAGACCTCTCTGGTAGTCCAGGTCTCGGTGCTGGTAGTCAGCCTCTCTGTGGTAGTCGTGCTGCTGGTAGTCCTGCTCTCTGTGGTATTGCTGCTGCTGCTGGAGGAGCACCAGGTCCTCTGGCCTCAGGCCTGCTGGGGGGTACAGATCCTCCTGGGAGTGGGATACCCGCTGAGCGGGGGGAGGGGGTAAACAAGCGTGTGCTAAAGCTTTACACAAGCTAGCCAGCATTCTGGAGGACGCTTGCCAACTTCAAACTCTAAAATAAATACACCCCTCCCTTCAGTGTCATAGTGTGCTCCCTCAGAAGCTCCGCCCCACACGTTGGACACACACTGCCAAGGCTAGGATAGTGTTGTGTGGTGCGGTCTGCACCACTTTGTTATTTACAGAGCCTCGGCTGTATAGATGTACCAGATTATTCCTTCACCGCGCACAGAGAATGGTAAACTAACAGACCAATCACTGACCCTACCTTTAAAGAAGGCCTATTAAATTGGGGGCCTGCGGACCAACTGCCCCGTGTGGTCCATGAGGTGATTGCACCCTTGACCACTATACATTAGCTCAATATACTGTATAACTACTATACGTATCAAGTCAATATATTACCGTAAATTAGTTATTATTAACTGTTTTACAGCCAAGACAGCCTGTTTGTAAATGTAATGTACTAGTCCAGACCTAATAGTCAACGTGATGAAATTAATCTGACATCTAAAGTGACATACAGTATGTGCAGTATGTAGCTCCTGCTTTGAGGATAATGGGTGGGTATGGTACTAGTCATATTTGAACCCATACCGGTAGGAATACCTGGAATTTGGTGCCAATAGTCTACCCAACATTTTTGTCTTTATTTTGTCTAACAAATGTAATTTCAGCTGTAGAACACCGCATTGCAAACTGGAAGCATGTGGTCATGACTGCTATTTTGTTGTGCAAAAGCTGAAAATATGTGGCCCACCTACAGTTTTTCTTGTTAAAATCTGGCCCACTTGAATTTGTAATGGAATAGCCCTGCTTTAAAGCATGCTCAGTATTTGAGCGGGTGGTCTACCTGCATGCTACTGTTGTGCAGGCTGTCTGCCATGCCTCCAGGCAGCCTGTCGCGCTCATCTGCGGCCTCCCAGTGCTGCGTGGGTCCCTGGGCAGGGCCCGGGCCCACGCGGTCCTGGCTCTTGGAGGCGGGGATGGTGAAGTACTCTCTGGGGTAGGTCTGGGTAGGGATGGGGTAGGCCTCCTGGGGAGGAGGGGACTGTTCCTCCTGGACGGTCAGGGAGAGACACCACGCAATGTTACCAAGACGGTTCACTGTGGCCCCCCGTAATACACGAGATTTAATATGAAATACTGCCTTGAGACTAGAGATGAAACGATGTATGAATATTTCATATCACGATTATAGTGACCAAAATTATCATGTTTGTGGTATTCTCATGGTATTGTAAAAATGTGCTGAATTTTAAGATGATAAAAAAAAAGGTACTGACATAAATATCTTAATTTACACAGGTGCTCAGTGCCACATCTCTACAAATGTCTTGTGTTACAAATTTCACTGGGCAGTTTAATCATGTATAATCATGAATATATTTACATAGCCTACCTTTATGACAAGTGACAACATATTTAAGTTACATACAGTAGCCTAGACTGGGCTATATCAGGTAGTTTCGCAGAGCCAGCCTTTAATTTTACTGTGACGTGGTGCTGATAGACTGAAGAGGCTGACTTTGACAACACTGTCAGATCGATTGAATGTGCTGTGCCTGCGGGGTTACTAAACTCTTTTATTATTAATCCTATGCTGCAGTAGGCTATGTAGGATAGCATTGCCTATAAAAACACCAAATGTAAAATGAAGCGTATGCCCCGCCTGCAGTGTTTTCACAAGCTTTCACCCCGCTGAACATCACACGTCAAACAGTGAGTGTGTTTTCTATGTTCTCTCTAGCTCCATCAGTCTCATTATCCAGCGTTGTCACGGTTACTCACGTCAGCACAGAGGTTCCCCGTGGATATGGAGGTGATCTTGGTGCCTGGTCCGCCGGGATAGCCCACCTTGCTTGCGGGACTCTGGCCCTGGTCTGAACCAGCGACAACAACACTTGATCACAATGAAGCCAATAATTAGCCTTAGTTTAGCCACAAGCTGCACTGGTAAAGATACTGACTGGCCACATTGGGGCTGGATCTGTGGTCGGCCCGGTTCTTCAGGAGCCGGTCCTCGCTGCTTATCTTCTTTGGCTCGGGGTATGCGTCCCAGCCGGCCTGAGGGCTCTCCGGTGAGCCGTTCTGCACAGAGCTGTTGTTGTACAGCTCAAAGCCCTCGCTCTTGGGACGCAACTTGCCATTCTTATCCCGACCAGAGGCTGGAAGCAGGGGAGGGGGAGATCAGGTGGTATGAGAGTACACAGAAATTAAGTGGGGAAACAGACTCAAGGAGGAAGTGTGACAATAGATGGTTGGACTGCTAATGTAGCTTTACAACTACGTCTGAAAGCAGATCATCCCAATACAAACAAAATAAAAAAGGTTGATAATAAGTTAAGTGCTTTAAAAAAAAAAAAAGAGCCAAGTTTAAAGATTTCCTGATGGACTACGGCCACCAGGCATTTGGAGTGCTTCTTTCCATTATATATTCATATGAGCAGAGCTGTGAGTGACTAGCAGTGGTAAACAGCCGCCCTCTGCGGTCTGCGGGACAGCTTTAAACGCAACGCCCTGTAACGTCACCCCGGACCAGAGCACTTCCTGTGTGAAAATAGGGGTCACATTCCACCAGACAAAGACTAGCCCACAGCCAGATGGCCAGTCAATTGACTGTGTGTGTGTGTGTGTGTGTGTGTGTGTAAAAGGAGGCAGTCTGTATCTCATGTTCACACGAACAACAGTGTGTGCACGTGCGCACACATACACCATTAACAGCCATTAAAGTTTGAAGGCTGAGGGTCTGCTAGACCAGTGGTTTTCAAACTGTGGGTCAGGACCCGCAGGTGGGTCACTGAGTGGGAGTGAGTGGGTCGCAAAAACTACAAGCGGCCATTGAATGAATGACGAATATCAATGAAAGGCTTCCGCGCTTTACTATCGTGTTGTTCCACTCATTGGTCCTGAGTAAGGTTGTGGCAAAATAACCTACTTTTTCCTGATTGGATGACATCCTATTTAGCCGCATGCACACTATAGATTCTGGAGTGCTCTGCTTAAAAATATTTGGCACACACACACACACCCACACACACACACACAGGTACAGCATTAGCTAACATGGATAGGTTTTTGAAAATGATGTTACACCAGGTTGTTTGGTGGGTCTCTAAATAGATTAGTCCGCTCTAGGTGGCTCTTGGCACATAGAAAAGCTTGGGAAGCCCTGTGCTAGACTACAGCCATGATGTGTGTTACTCTTCCCTGGCAACACAAGACAAACATGTCACACTAAGGTACCTCTAGGCATCATGGGACTGGGCTGGTTCAGCAAGGTGGCCAGGCCATGGTATATTGCTCCTTGCTTAGCCACCTCTAGAGTGACCACGGAGCCGGTCCTTGTCATCAGCTCTGCCGCTCTGTGTGTGGGAGAGAGAGAGACACAGCGTTAACCCCATCTGTAAAACTTAAAAGAACAACTGTTCTTAACTGCTGTCACCCAGCTATTGCATTAGCATCCTGTGTCACTAGATGTTGATAGCAAAGAGGTTTATAACACCATTAAAATCACATCAATTACAGGCCGAATATGTAGGAGGTACTCTCAACAGAGGAAGTGTTCTGGCTATTTATCGTTTACACAATATAAAATGGCAGTCCAAAGCACTGTGGATGTTTGTGTGTTGGAAGTGGCACATATGGTTGCATGTCCCACGACCCATCAGCCTTTCAACTCCTCATCACTAATACAGTATCAGCATGCTTCTCAAACAGCACCAAGCGGTTCATTAAGGGATTATATACAGTATATGTGTAGTCACCACAAACAGACATACCCTAATTCAGATCGAAACCTGCAATCTAACACATAAATATATACCCACACACACAGATGTTTTCATCACCAGCTGGACATGGCTGAAATTCAACCCTATAAGTGATTGGGGGAAAGATATACAGCAGCATAAACGAGCCATGTGTTTTTGATTGGACGGGACTCAGGAAATGTTAACGCCCAACTGTTTCTAATCGTACTGATGAGAAACACTTGGGGCACCTCAGTTTTGCCCCAGACATGAAATCTGTTGCTCTGGTACTCCAACCCCCATAGTTCATACATTAAATAAAGAATGTATCACATGTCTATGCACTCGGAAAACACTCAGATGAACTGATGTTGTTGATATTTCCCAAACAAACACACTCAGACACGCCCACCAGCTCTTTGATAGTGGTTGTCCCAGCCCAGCCCAGGGTAAGCAAGCATTTGTTTGTGATCGTTTGTGGGTGGCTTATCATAGTCTCACAGCTCTGCCGTGAGACTATGATGAAGCTACGTTGTTTGTGTGTGGGTTTTCAAAGCTGGCTCCATCTGTAGCCAAACAAATTACGATTTTAATAAATGTAAAACTTGAACTGCATAAAAAAAGAAGACACATTCACCTTTTTCACAAGAAAAATGTATGTAGCATTACTGTAGTTTATGTGCCAGAACCCTCACAGCTGTCAATTACTGAGCAAGGATGGACACTAGCCGGTTTGAGTCATGTGATTGGCTAAGAGGCCTTCTCACCTCTCCTGTGACAGGCCCACCAGGCTGCGACCATCCACACTCAGCAGCTGGTCCCCTGCTGCCAGACGCCCGTCCTGTAGGGGGAGACGGTGAGAGAGCGTCACCATGTGTGTCCAATGTGCATGCGCTTCAGAGATGTGGAATGGTGTCTACTCACCATATCGGCAGCTCCTCCCTTCACCACGGACTTGACATAGATCCCAAGTTTCTCCTGACCAGCACCCTACAGGCACAGAGAATGCAGAACCCGGAATAAAGGTGGACGCATCAAACTCACTATTAACGTGCACATACACAGACACTCGAGCACGCTGAGACCTAGGACACCATCACAGTGTGACTCAACAGCTTGTGGAAGGAGCCAACATTGGAATAAGGTACGAGCCTTGGAATGGAACCTCCAACATAGTCAGCAGGCCCAAACAAATATAAACACTAAACATATTGCAGCCAAGTGACTGTTATGTCGCTAGTTACATCTCCGGCATTAGCAGCCAGTAAAGCAAGCTGCCGGGGGAGGGGGAGCGGGGTTGGCGGTGTGTGCAGTCTATCAAGACCAGCCGGTCGTCACGGCAACAAGCGGTGCATTGACAACGCCGGGGGATGGGGGGACGGCAACGGTTGGCCTATGTGTGCGAGAGTGTGACAGGAGGGGCGAGGGAAGCTGCTAACCAGCTGGTCTTTCTTGGACTGGCAGCGCACGCACACGCTGCATTCTGCCCCATAATTGGTGCGATTCATCAGAGGTCTAGACAGAACAGAAGGGTGTAGTTTCCACTTGGCTGTCAGACTTTACAGCAAACTAATGTATCCGCTATCATCAGCCAACACTGAACACTGTGGCTAGCATCTCTCTCTGGCACAGACATTTCACCTGCCAACATAATGCAGACCATCACACACTGGTGTACAGACCTACTAGACCTACCTACTAAACAACATAAAAAAAGGGTTAAACAAATAAACAACTTTAGGAAAAGAAGCATTCAGTGGACACAGCTTCTAAAGGTTAATTTTGTCAATTATGTCACAATTACTTGCACTGAAAACACTTTCTTAGCCTCCATGCAATGTTACTATCTGGTTATCATGTGTGTGAGTGTGTGTGGTGTTCCTGTGAGGGTGGTGGTTTACAGTAAGGCAGAGCACTAGTAGTGTCTATTTGGCAGTGGCGGGCCGTGCATTTCAAACTTAGGCCTTCAGTGATGTCCTAGTTATTCCGACTTCAATAAATACCTCTAATAATGCCATCATTTATGACACCACGTGACCACGGCTGGAGAAATAGTATACAGAAACACTATTTTCCAGCGCATTTAAAAATCAATAAACCCGCATCAGCAATTGGTATGGTACTGTCAACACTAAAAAATATAAGGGTATTTAAAATTAACTGTCCAAAAAGTTTTAATAAATTCACATAGAA
>JAODUH010000017.1:23913-37306 GCA_027564835.1 Typhlichthys subterraneus
GAATATATATATATATATATATATATATATATATATATATATATATACATACATACACACACACACACATATATATACACACACATACATATATACATATACATATATATAGAATACATATTTAGAGAGAATGTATAATTTCTATTCTACTCAAGTGTGTAGGCATTGTTGGAGCAACCAAAAGAATTCATATTTGTCCAAAACATGTAACTATGTGTACACAATGTCACATCTTTCTCTGGGACACAAAGCAGTTCTAGGCTATCATTTACCATTTACATGGCTTCCATTTTAATTCACCCTGACCAGCAGGGATGTGTATTGGCAAGAATCTGGCGATACGATACATATCACGATAGGGGATAGGGGACACGATAGGGGCCAATATATTGCGATACTGTGAGCAAGGCTATATATTGTGATTTCTAATTTGTGGCAAACTGTCATAGCAATGCTAATGTGTGGCGCCGCTGCAAAAAAATAACAAACACTTATGTAAACTTGCTCAGGGACTTCAGATGGAAATAAGCTTTAAGCTAAATCTTTCCTCTCTTTTGAGGTTAATATATTTTGTACATGGTCCCTTTTACAAATAAATTGAGTAAAAAAAAAAAGAATTATAGTACAATTATTTAAACTGATATGGCGATTTAGAGAATTGATCAGTATCGCAATACTCAAGTGCAACAATATCTTCTTACACCCCTACACAGATGTGTTGGGATAAGGTTGCTGATCAGGCTACTTATCAGGACTGTGAGTGTGTACAGTTCAAGCTTAGTAATAAATCAGTCCAGTGGATTCTGCAGCTTATTACCATCTATATTTATTTATATATTCAGAGCCAGTCCCTATCAGTAGCTGCCCAGTGTGTGAGTGTGTGTTGGAAGAGCGTGTACCTCGCTGCACCAGGGGGTCCAGGAACTCCTGGAAGCCGTTGGGCACATTGCGCACCACGTCGCAGGAGTAGCCATCCTCGGGCAGCAGGAAGGGCAGCTGCAGGTCTGGGTCCTCCTCCAGTTGCACCTCACGCCCGTCGCTACGGGCCAGCTCGTCTGCCGTGTTCTCTGCCACGCCTACTACGTGGTCTATTAACTCCTGGCGCACGCACACACACGCACACCATTGTGTTGTTGAAAACGCAGGGGGCCCCACTGGTAACTAAGGATGTGCGCAACTAGTCGGTTAAACAGTTAATGCTGGGACCAGTGCTAGTCGGCACTATAAATACTAGTCGGTTAAACGTATTATTTTATTTCATTATTTATTATTTGAAAGTAGTGGCTCAGTCAATATCTCCTGCCTCAGCCTGCACATGAAACACGCAAAACAATCTGTTGACACTGCGAGTGGAGTTGGTAGCGCTTGATTTTCCATGCCGTTCATGGTTCCTGGTAGCGAGGGCAACTCTAAAAGTAGCATACTTTGATGTTGCCACTACAGTAGCTCCTATCGCAGAAGACTACTCGGAGTTTAAATTTGCAGCGCAGCGTCATGCATCATCTAAGCAAATCAGATATTAAACAAATCTGGATTCACAACCTCTGCTTTCGATTTAACCTATTTTAACACGCATCTTTAACACGTTAAGCCTGAATGTGATCAATTTGGACGTCTTTTTGAGTGTTGTTTTTAGTTTTAGACTAGTCAACTAGTCTACTTTAAAAATGTTGTTTAACTGACAGGGAAATTAGTCGCTGGGAACATCCCTACTGGCAAGTGCCAGAAAAACATTTGAATTGTATTAAATTATTAACTGAAAATGCATGCATGGATTTAAGAAAAAGTATGTTTAATAATAAATTATTATACATTGTATTTTTTATATATGTTTAAATATATATGTTACAGCGTTGCTAGGGCCATGCCCCAGAACGTTCTCCGAACAGCGTTGCTAGGGCCATGCCCCAGAACGTTCTCCGAACAGCGTTGCTAGGGCCATGCCCCAGAACTCTCTCCTATGAACAGCGTTGCTAGGGCCATGCCCCAGAACGATCCATGTACAGCGTTGTGTGTGTCTGCTAGCACGGCGGGTGATGCTGTGTGCCTTACAGGCGGTATGTAGGGCTCGTCAGGGGCACAGTGGTAGTTGCTCATCAGGGCGTTGAGCTGCAGGGAGTTGAGCTTGAAGCAGGTGTTGTGGATGTTCTGCACGTCCTGCACGGAGTACTTATCCATGGTCAGCAGGGTGGTGGCCTGAAGAGAACACACACACATCCAACCCGATGTTAAAATGGCCTGCATGGCAATCTCTTCCTATACGGTCATACAGTACATTTACTGCAGCCGTGGTCAGTTCATTGTAACCAAGCCGAGCATTCATGACATGCACTAAATACAATGACGTGAAAGTAAAATTCCTTTTATAATTTGTCTTAAATACAGCTAATAGTAAAATAGTCAACATAACTGTAGGCTGCTGAGAAACGTCTTGGGTGTGTGGACCCGCTACTGCCCCCTACCTGCACAATGCGGCTGAGGTGGCAGTCAGCGGCCAACTCCAGGCCCTGCTTCTCGGCCCAGGCCTCGATGTGGCTGAGCTGCTGCCGCAGGATGGCCCCCCAGTAGTGGGAGCAGAGGCCCGAGTCGGCCTCCGTCACCAGCTTGTTGAACAGCCACATGTTGATGAAGTGGAACAGCTGAGAGAACAGCTGGATGGTGAGCGCCGCGTTGACGCGGCAACGCCGGAGCAACGACATGGCACCCGTTAATGTGTGCAGCACATCCTCTGGAGAGAGGGCAAGAGAGAATGAAAATAATTAAGAAACGGGTTTTGAGGAATGTACTGATCAGAATGAGGCATATGTTAAACCTCATTGTGTTCTCAAGTAATGTTATTTCATTATGGTTATGAGTTCATGATGCATGTATGTACCTATCTTGGGTCTCTGAGGGTCATGTTCCTCTGGGTCTTCCAGGAAGGCAGGCATGTAGTTGTTGAGGTCTGCTTGGAGACAGTGGACCAGGTATCTGGATGGACGCACAAGTGCACAGCATCCTGTTTACACCTCAACGTTAACATATACCACACATATACTTTGCATCCAACATGATAATCTCTAGGCTGGATAAACCATCACAAAAATTAATACAAATCTTAGTAAACACTTCAAACTGCACTGCTAATTTTAATGATGATTTAGAGTAACCAGAGTGTTCTGCGCGTTTAAGAGTACCCACTGAGGTCGAGGGTGGATCGGTAATGTCCCACAATCATTTTCAACTTAGCTCGTTAGCCCAACTGCTGTCATTTCCTATATAATAAAATGTGTTTGCAATTAGCTTGGGTGGCATGCTGGAAGACAGCAGAGACATCTCACTGTGGCGTCTATGCACTTAAATTTAGAATCAATTTTAAAAAAGGTACTGCTGCTTGTTTTTAAGGCATTGGATGGACTGGCTCCTTCATATAGTATACCTCCAATCTCCTTACGCGGTATAACACTACCAGGCCTCTCAGATCATCTAATCAGCTCCTTCTATCCATTCCACAGTCTCAGATGAAAACTAAGGGTGATCGACGATCGTGCATTCCCGAGACTGTGGAATACCTGAAAACGTATCTATTCATTAGCCAGTTTAGGGGCACTATGCTAAATTGTCCTGTTTGTCCCATGCTTTCATTTATTGCTGTGTATTTCACTGTATTGATTTGTTGGTAATTTAATTATAAATGCATTATAAATAGGTGTACTTGACTTGACTAGAGGAGTTCCTGCAGTCAAACTAACATTAGCAGCACTTGGCATCCACGGTGTACTGTTCTCCCTAAAGCAGCCAGCCACTCACTTGAAGGCCATCTGTACGAGGTGTGCCAAGATGTCCTGTGCGTCCAGTGTGATGCGACAGAGGTCTCTGTCCTGCTTTATGAAGTTGAGCAGCTCCGAGGCATTGGCCATCCAGAAAGCCAGAGCACCCGCAATGTTCTTTTGCTTCTGCAACGCACCAATCACAGCCAAAACACACAGACAAACAAACAAGGGGGAGGGGTTAGCGAGGAAGAAGCAGCAGCCAAATCCACACTCCGGGGCGGGGTTAGCAAAGAAGGGGGTTTTGTTGGATCGGCAGCCAGAGGGAGCATTAGATACTCTCAGGAATAGACCTTGTGCCTTGCCTTGAGCGCATACACACTGAGAGGAAAATAAGGAGAGGCCAATGTCAAATCTAATTAAAAGACAAGATTAACTTTGATCACTCCACACACAGAGCAGGGAAGAAAGAGCCATCTCCAAAGCGCTGTGTATGCGGGTGACATTACTGGCCAGTCCTTTTGTTCCGTCCTAGCCATGATTAGTCCTCCAGGTCCCCAGACATAGATTCAAAACAACAGGCCTCTCTTATTAGACCTGCAATATATCAGTCCTACACATGAAACTACACTAGAACACACTTTAGTGGCTGTATACCCTAGCAGCAGCATCAGCAGTGGCTCTTCTGGTTTGAAAACTATATTTAGAATAAAGCTCACTAACCCCATTTATTAGACAGGAAATATAGCTGTTTTATGTTTAACATGAAATTCATCTCCTGTATCTTGTAACTGGCTCAGAACGGTGTCTAGCGGCACAACTTTAAAACAATCCTTTCCATAATATAATGTTTAATTGTTTTAAGTAGCCACCTATGAACCTTACTGACAAGCTAAAATGCAGCTGGTTGGATGATGAAAGCCAATTACAAATGAAGGTTACTTTAACCCCAGTGCAAATTGTTGATGATCGAGTATTCAACTACTGAAACACTGGAAATGCTCATCCCTAGAAAAGGCCTCAGAACTCTAGTGTCTGGTGAGCTGGTTGGTTAATATTCCCACCACTCAGAGCGCAAGAGAGGGGAGGATATCCCTGTATTAGAAAGAACAGAGCAAATTAAATCAACATGTTGATGTCATATCTCCCTCTTTCAGACCGCCAGAGAGGAAACGCAAATGCATCCAAGACACTTAAAAATAAAACGTTCATTACAGACGAGCAGACAAAGCCATTCAATCAAATTAGGCCAAAGTAAAAATAAAAACAAACCGAGCAAAATAACCAGAAAGGGGGAGGGGGTTGTCTCCCATCCACAATGTCGAGTAGGACACACCACAAGGATGCCATAATTAAATAGACCAAGCCACAATCCAAACAATTCATTTTGGGGTGTTTAGTACCGAGCAGGTCCAGGAAGCTGAATGGCATTAGTTTGGATGATTGTTTATTATTATTATTATTATTATTATTTATATGTTGATGGAGATGAGGCAGTGTTGTTGCCGCTTAGTTTCCGGCTGTGGGAGGAGGGATTACTTGGCGGTTTCATGTTTTGTTTTTGGAGTTCTGTTAGAACAGAGGACAAGCAGTAGCAGCAGCGGCAACAATGGAAGCTGAACAGAAGAATAAGACTGCCATAGATAGAACTGAGATAAAAGAGAATGGTAGAAAGGCATTGTAGGACACTGAGGTAGATGGGGCGTAAACGAAGCCAGAGATTGTAGCCAATGAGAGAGAGAGAAACAATGAGGTAGGTGAGCCGGTAGCCATGGCAGCGTGGTGTGCTATCCTACCTGGTCCCCTTCAGGAATCTCCTGGATGGAGAGAGAGGAGGACGTAGGGGGGAGGAGAAGGAGAGAAAGAGAGGGGGAGGAGGGGGATGGGTACGCAACAGGACAAGAGAGATCACGTCAACAGCTACGGTATGGACACAGCTACGTAACACACACACACACACTAATAAACGCGGTGTGTCGGCTCGTGCACGGATAAGACAGACTGTGCTGGATGAGGAAGGGTGGTGGGATTCATTTATAGGGCGGTCATGGTGCTTTCATGCTACCGATACTTTTATATTTACGCAAGGCGGTTCACTTGTATTTGACATGTTTTACAGAGTGTGTTAAATCAAAAATGAATTAACAGAGGAAAGCACGGTCTTTAGGGATGAGTGTTAATCGCTGGGACATTCTGATATACATGGACACACTGAAACTGGAAATGATTGCCAACACATGTGCTCGTCTTATGAGAGAGGACTCCAAACATAAAGCCTTACGCTGGGATGAGGCCATGTCCTGACACTGTGGAATTAATCTCCCCACAACCAGAATGGGAGATGTACTTGCATATGTCAAGCAGGGTCAAAACAGAGTTATCTGCCAGCTAGACTAACACAAGTTAACAAAAAAACTAAAAAGGGCATTTAGGTTTTTATTGGACCACGGTGGGACGTATAAACCTAACTTGGTTTCAAAACAACTGTAATGGAGAAAGACAAAAAGAGACTTTGGGAAGAGGGAGAAGCAGACGCAAGGGTCAAATGAAATGCAGAAGGCACCTGGTTGGGTTTTCTTCTCAATACATACGCCAAAACGCAATGACAACTTTCGGCTTTAAATTACAATATTACAGCCTGTTGAGCGCCTTCCTCTAACACTTTGATGATTTCTTTAGCAACCCAGTGGTGGCTTAATAGAAAGCGTGTGACGATTAGAACTCCTACATAACCTCATTTGGTTGGTTCTATTAATTGGCACAACACAAAGAGAAGAATTATGTTATTTCTCAGAAGAAACTCACTTTAAAACTAACCACTAAACCAGTTCATCATAGCGTTAACATATTCACAACAGACTTGTCAGTGATATACTATGGAGGAGGTCGGTCCTCAGCAAGGACTTTTTTGTAATGTTTTCATTAATTTGTTTATATCTTAGGCGACATGCTAAAAGAACATTAAACATGTCAAACATACCGTGCTGACAAGTCTCTGGGCATTAACTAACATGGTATACATCTAGTTTGGAGAGAAGGCACATCGACATAGCATTATCTTGCTACTATAATCTCATTAATGTAGCAAACGTTCATTTTGTGTTGACCACAATGCATGCTGCCGTGGCCTCCAATGTAAATTAGATAGAAGCACAAATAAATGACCAATGAATTGTGCCCATCTGGTCAATAATTCTAACATAAACACACAAACGACAAGTCTTCAGCGATTGCTGAGTCAGAATGTGGCGTTAATAAAATTGCACAAACAAACCAAAGCACTAAAGGCGTGACTCACCTGGATGACTCCTTCCATCATGCTCACCATCTTGGTAACAATGGCGACAACCTTGTGCGCCCTTTCTGAGGGCGAGGCGTCCGGCTTGTAGCCGGGGGAGAGGACGAAGCGGCAGGCCATGTAGAGCACGTATGTTGGAGACAGCTTGAAGTGGACCGTGGAGCTGTTGGTGTAGTTGATGATGGCCAACAGGAAGGCATCCTCAGCTGGATGGACCCAAGACACAAAACATGTATACAGCTACAACAGTTCAACGTGTTATTAGTGTAGCCTTGAATCACAGCAGCAACTATTAAAACCACTTGACACACAAACGCAAATGCTATTCCTAATGCAAGTCATCCAATAATTACCCTCAACTGTACTTCTAGACAACATATTGATGTATAGCATGTTTGAAAGACCATAAAATACGTTTTATTAAAAGGCCAAGCAGTGCATAGCTCTCCCCACCGCACTGCATTATGGAAAGGAGCCACACCACACATAAGTTAAGAAAACAAATACACATTGAACTCCAATGTGTGAACCGCACACATGCCCATAGTCTAAATAGACTGTCTCTAATGTCCACAAACAATCCTGTTTGAAGAGAAAGAGCAAACTAGTAGAATTGCTTGAAGCAATAGAGAGATGGATGAAAATAGGCCCACACCTACGATGAGTGAAACGAAAGATAGAAAAAAAACATTTTTTTTCTTAATTTAAATGAATATTGCCCGAGTCCAGCCAAGATGACCCGAGTGTGTATAAAATGGAGGCTAAATCTGGTCAATACTTTCCATCCATTGATTTGTACTTCCAACACCCCCCTCTAAACACCCACAACAATCTCAGTTAAAGGTGCGATCTGAGATCAACTACTATTCAAGATAGACAGTGCAGTTCTTGGCAACCCAGATGTTTAAACAAACACTGATACTGTACACTAGGACAGAAATACAATCATGTTATCTCATATGGCAAACAAATGCAAATACAATAGAATACAATGCCATAAATAGGAATCTAAATGGAAAGTGATTTGGGCTGTACTAGATTACACCAGATACACTGTATGTATATAAGAGAACAGATGATTTATGAATACTGGATGTAGTCATATTAAGGAACTTAAATATAGAAAACAAAGACTAACAGGAAGTGGTTGAACGCTGGAGGTATTAATCATTTAACTCAGCTAATACAGGAGAGGAGACCGTGGACAGTTTAGAAGGACACCACTGTTACAACAAACAGAACTGGACTCAGACCACCCAGAGCAGAGCAACCCCACCCAGGACTACAGAATGGAAGAAACAGGGCGTTACTACTCACAGGTGTCTCTGAACTCTATGCTTGCTGGCAGGGTGAGCTCTTGTCCCGAGCCCTCCTGGGACCTACAGGAACACAGAAACATGCTTTGTGATGAAGGAGAATGTGTAGGTTGCGTGTGTGAGGCTGGCATGGGAACACCTCCATGCACCAGGCTGGTCTCAATAAGAGCTCATGTATGGGAATGAGGGCGTATCTGCACTCTGTGGATTATTGATGAGGCAGACAATAGCGCACGCTTCAGTTTCCACTAGGCTCCCAAGGCCAGATCGGGAATTGGGTGACACATTTTGCGACATTGCGACAGTGTTTGTGTGTGTGGTGCTAATACACAAAACTATGCCCAAGGGAAATATTAACAATTAACATACCGGTGTGTGACGTGTTGAATGCTGATTTGGCTGTGTTGCTATACCAACATGGCACACTACTTACACTATCGTAGAATGATTCAATTTCAATTTCATTACCTCCTTAAAGTGAGCACAATTGTGAAGTGTGTGTGTTTCTGACCTGGCATCCTGCTGCTCTCCTCTAATCATGGGTTTGACCAAACCTCGCTCACTGCCATTGGATCGATCCATCTCCAGCTTCCCTGAGCTCTACATATGCACACACACACACATTACAAATGGAAATGCGAGGATAAAACCAACTAGAATTGACTAAAACTTCTAGACACAATGACAAACTACAAGCTATATATACACATATTTGAGTTACAAGCAGTACTGTGTAATAAGAGTAGAAAAGATAAGGACTTATTAATTTGACAGCACTAGAATTATTTGTGTGTGTGAGTGTGTGCATGCTACCTTGCTAGTGGGCAGAGCAGCCCCACTGTGAATGTCCCCGTGTAGATCAAAAGTGGTCTCTGGTACACTGCTACGACAGACAGATGAGAAAGAGATGCATTAGTTGGGATGAGAGCCCAGCAAAGGCTTTTAATTAGTGAGAACACCAAGAGCTCAGACATAAGCCTCTGTCTTTCTATGCTTCCCACACTCACTTATCAATCTCGGTGCCGATCGTTACAGAGCTTTATTTGGGAACAGAGTTGTAAATGTTTAATGAAGTACACACATGTGGCGTTCTGTTTAGGTGGTACAATCTAATCACACGTTTTGGTTACATTTGTTTGTCCCAAAGATGTTTTGTTTTTCACACATGACATGCACTCTCAGTTTCCACTGTGGCCTGGAGTCTGGTGGGTTAAAATCAGTTGTTGATTGCCGATGCTGCTGTTCCATTTAACCGCTCTGAGATACATTAGCCAACACCACTGGAGTACGCTGAACCACGATGACAGCTCGAGGGCCATATGACCCAGAACACACGTTTTTTGTTAAAGATTGTGTTTTGAATGTACACTGAGTGACTAATTCACATTAAAAGAATGAAAGCCTATGATTGAGCGCAGGCCTGTTGTGCCATCTATGGTTGGGTGGTGCGCCCTTAAGCAACACACCCTACCAAAGCATAAGGAAGAGAATGCACTGTAGGAGTCTGATGCTTTGCTTCCCTGTTCTACTGTTTGGCTAGAAGTGACCGTCTTACAAAGTTACAAATTTCTCTCTGTCTGCATCCGTGTCTAGCACAATCTTCCTGTCAGTCTCGCAGTCCTATACAGCCGCATGTGCAAGCGTGTGTGCGTGAGGGATATAATCCTAAAAATTGGGTGGGCCAAGTCTGGATTACGTGGTTGTTTTTCTACCACAGAAATGAAATAAACGTAAAAAAGGAAAAATAACACAAAGGCTGCAAGTACAATTGTCTTTAATGTGTTGGCTTCACGCACCATATTATTTCACTGCTTACAAAAGCCACTAGATTCTATTAATGTCTAGATATGGCTGTTTTGAATTAGGATCCGCCCTAAGTTCTCTCAGTTATGGCAGATATACTAGTCAACACTAGGCCAATAATATATCACTTTGACCTTAGACTGAGAGGAAGAAACACACAAACACATACAGTACATAGACATGACAGTGAATGAGTCCCATTACAAATACATGGTCAGTATATACTGTAGCATTAGCACACACAGTAGTTGTTGCATGCTGGTGCCACTATAAAAGGCAAGTAGCATACGAGCGTTAAAGCAGTTTCATTGCAGCATGTAGGGAAACTTACTTGGCAACCAGATGCAGCACAAACGCTCCCCTCTCTCTCTCTCCTTAGGTTTTAATTCATAGGGTTCCTACTGGAATAAGGTCCTGTTCTGTTGAGCGTCTAAATGACAAACTCTCCTCCACAGCTCAGCCGCTCTGCTCTTAACACACCATGCGGTGAGGCAGTGACACACTGGTGTGTGTGTGTGTGTGTGCGCGCATGTGCGTGCGCAGTGCGTGAAGCCACACCCAGAGCCAGGCTGATCAGATTAGAGGGTCCTCTCTCTGCCTCAACCCTCAAAAGCTCCTCCCTTCATCCAGCGCTACACTCTCCTACAGTGGGGAACACACTTAAGAAGCCTCTCAAAGCCAAGTCCCTGTCTGGGTGCATCTCCATGGAAACACCCCAGCCAGGGCCACTCACCCCGACTTGTGTCTGCCTCTCATCATGGCAGCAGTGGAGGGGTCTCTCTTGCCCCCCTGGTCGTAGGCGGGGTCCACAAACTTAAAGACATGGGCGGAGCCAAACTGGAGGGTGGAGCCGGAACGCAGCACCGTCGTCTCGGCGATGCGCTGGCCATCCACGAAGGTGTCGGCGTCGGGACCGCGGGGCGTCACAGTGACCAGGCCCTCGCTGTGCATCAGGTTACAGTGGTGGGGCAGGATGCCCGGACCGAACAGCTGCACACACGCACACACTCCTGCTACTGACTTTGTACTGTGTTGGTTCTATCTGCAGCATGCTTTATTAATCAGGCCCTTTGCTGTGGAACCCGAGTCTTGAGGCTAAAATAGTTTGATATTTCAGTGACACGTATTGTGAGAGGCAACTTACAATAGGTGTTACTCATGGACCCCTCCTTAATACATTACTATTACTGCCTATTATTTTTGGTGACCCACCGCAGCTGGATAGCATATTATAAAACACTATAAAAACTACACATTGCTTTTATGAGTAGCATAATGAAGGACTCAAATATTATTGTATTACTCAATCAGTGACAGGAAAGAAACGGTTTACTTGAGCAAATTGTCAGATTATTAAATAAACTATACAGGAAAGATACTGAAATTAATTCACATTTATCTCAAAAGGATATGTGAGTATTTCTAGAATACAGTAGCTAACGTATTATTAATTTATGCAATTGTCTTGGAACTAGATGTGGATACATGGATGCCAAAATGCAGAGCGATAACAGGTGTGGAGAATAGGAGCAGCAGAAGATTGGGTCTTCAGATAGCTCTGTGCTGCCAGTACAAACGTGTTTTACCTGAATAGCTCCATCATCCGTGCAGTCAGATCCCACCTCTGTGATGCTGTGCTGGAGGCGGTAAAGCTTTGGTTTGTCCCTGGAGTCTGAGCCGTCTACACACATAACACGGCAGCAGTCAAGTACGATCTAACAAAGCACCTTTTACAGAAAAAACCTCCCCAGGACACACATACATTAACATTCATAATGTTGTGAATGTGTTGGTGGTAAAAGGAGGGTCTATGCTGTAATTAGATCAGTATAAAGGCGTTTAGTAGAAGCAGAGCAGCATGTTAGTTGACTTCTGACAAAGGCTTGTGGGGATTAGCGGTGGCCAGGTTGGGGTAAATTTGCAAGACTAGTTCAAATTATTCTGATATTATGATCTCCACCTCTACAGTTTGTCAGCAAGATGGTACTAATAGTTGTCAATTGAATCATTAGCAGGTGATTGGACCACCTTTCACCTAATGAAAATAACAAGCATCTGATTTTTTAAACAAAGGTATTAGCAGAGGACTGAAACCAATCAGAACACGACCTACATAGGGATGGTTCACTGAACACACACACTTAAAGGCAGGCTCAGTTATTCTCAAGGAGATAGTTGGTGAATTTGAAAAAAAGTGTATTAGCTTGCAATAGCCAATTATACCTTTAATTGCTGTTGGCACCAACTGAACTACCCATGAGGACGCTTATTGATCAGCAGATTTGTTACCTGTCATCTAATTTACAATTTCAATTGATGGGTCCCAGACTCATATGCAAAGCAAAGTAAATGAGAGAAAAGAGATTGCATTAGTTTGCTGCCTCTTCTGGGAAACAATGTTTATTGCATCTATTAGTCAGTACAAGGGTTTTTCACAAAGTAAAGGCTATTTCCCATGAGCCCCAATGCCCCAAAGGCGCAAAGAGATCCCCCCACTTCTATACAACTACAAGATAAATAAAGTAACAGCAATCAGAACATTAGATGTGCTGATGGGTCTCTAAGCTGTAAATCAATTGGTCAGATATTGCAGAGTCCCACCTGCTACACTAGTGGAGTCATAAAACATTGCTAGTCTGTTTCAATGGAATATTGTTTTTCTGGGAGCCAATTGAATGCAAGGAGAACTTGCTAACTGTTATCATAGAGGCTGCATCATTATCGTAACATTGTTATTTGACTAAATAAAACTAAGTAAAAATGTGACCGGATGGGATGTACTCTGCGGTATTCTCTGGATGTATTCTCTGGATGTATTCTCTGCGGCTACAACTACCTCAGTTCCACATTAGGATGGATTCAAGTTCGTCTAAGCGGAAATTAAATGGTGCCCACAGAAGACTGTTCCGTGATAAAAGGTAGTTGGCGGTAAAATGTTTCCCTTCAATCAAAAGGGGGACGTACTATACAGTGAGACAGAGATAGAGGGTTTTACCTTCATGATGCTGATAGGCGTAGTAGGCATAATGACTCCCTCGCCCTAGGCAGACAGGCCAGGCAGTCCAACACATGCACAGATGAGCCACATGCACGCGCACACATACACACACACACACACACACGCACGCCATGCCATAGGAAGACAGGAACGGAAGAGAGACACAGACATAGCAAAGGGTGAGAATGCGTTAAAGGGGGGGGGGGGGGGGGGGAGGTATGCTGTGTAC
>JAODUH010000017.1:41643-74353 GCA_027564835.1 Typhlichthys subterraneus
AATCTGGAGGTGGTCCCCGGGCGCTGCACAGCGGCTGCCCACTGCTCTCTTAAGGGATGGGTTAAATGCAGAGAACAAATTTCGCTACATGTATGTGTATGTGACAATAAAAGCACCTTTACCTTATGTAGTTAACTGCATTTATAAAATTATAAGAGTTACAAATAGTTTTCCACTTGTTGTAATCAAACAATATGCAAGTCATATGTTTACAATTTAATAGTAATGTACCAAATACAAAAAATGCAAAGTGGACTGTTAGGGTTTTTAACAAAATTCTAAATGTGCTGTACAACCTTCACACAGTTTAAGCCAACTTTTTTTTGGGCACAAAACACCCTATCTTAATAAAATTGATGCCTTAAGGCTCCTTTTAATTTTTTTTAGCAATGTTCTCTTAACTTCATGGATATTTTCACAGAAGACCAAAAAAGAAGAAACAAGATATTAAGCTATTCCAAAAATAGGGCTAAGCTCATTATTTCCATAATAAAGTCCAGTTAAATTGTTGAAAGTACAGAAAGAATATAGAAAACTTTCACAGAAGCATGTACCTCAAGCGAGAACTTCACTTCACTCTTCGACGTTTATCAAGCTTGACTGTGACAAATGAACACAGACGCTTCCTGAAGGTTGTTTTCTTTATAGCAATTTCCCATACTGCTTTGATTTCTCCTATTTACCTCAAGGACTGCAGGAATCTGTGGGGGCAGAGGCGTGCAATACCAACACTGTCGTCAAACAAATGAATGGCCTTGCCAAAAGGTCAGACAGGGGGGATGTGAACTAAACCTCTGCTGGCAGCGGTGGTTAAGCGAAGGAGAAGGCAGACGAGGAAAGAGCAGTGTGTTGTGGGTGAAAACAGCCCATCTGTCACTGGTGAGTTGGTTGGAGACACCGTAATGTAGACTGGGGCACAGTTGTGACAGTGGCACACACATTAAGTTAGACCAAACTCTATTGTGTGGGAATGTAAGTCAGCAGCGTGAGGCTGCATTCCAGACACAACCTGAAAATCGCTTCAGCTGTTTTGCGTGGGGCCTGCTTTCTAAAGCTGTAAAGGTTGTGAGACAGATCTTTATGATTTTCATATTCTTGCATGTAATGTCCACGCTGCAGAATGCAGGATTGTCGATTAATATAACAATCCCAGCACAACAGTTTTTAAATTAATATTACATTGTCAGATGATGTTTTGTTTGAGGCAAATGTGAGCTGGGAGCTGAAATGTGGGTTTCTGGGGGAACTGTACCATACTAGCACAATCTGTAGTGTATACCTTTAAGCTGTAAATGTGAATTGGCCTCTATAGATTCAATAACCTTGTGAGACGCACATTTTAAATATTTCATTTTAGGGTTCAGGCAAACATTAAAACCAAGCTTCGCTTTATTACTTTTTTCCCCCCCATCCAATTCCATTCTATGACCATCATGTTTACTGCATTTTGCTGTAGCCGTTAGCTGCAAGCAAGGTATAATAATAACAAGCCTCATATTTCTTTTGTTACCTATCACTGTGATCACTTATTAGAAATGATACATGCATTGTATAGACTGGAAAGAGATAATGATTAATACAGTGCCTGACACAATCTGATTCAATAGAAAATCCATGTTTTTCTATAAACTAGCGCTTTTGTTGACAAACATTATAAAGTACTCCACCTCAGCTGCTTTAGTCAATATACTTTATACAGTATATATATTAATGTGTGGTTCATGACATCCTATGTTTGTAAGATGGCATGCTGAGGAAAATCTTCTATTATGTGGTCTTGCTGCTTGACTTCTAGACTCCAGGAAGTGGATAATTATATTTGCATGATTTCATTTTGACTTGCGTTATAACCCTCTATCTAATATTTGTCTAATCTGTAATTACATTAAACATAAGATAGTGGAAGTGGAATGTTAAATGATATTGTCTTTGATAGGTATAGACACTTTGTGTTTCCATTGGTGCAAATCAGTGTCAACGTGATGGATCAGTGCTTGGCATATCCCAGGCCGATCTCATTTCCTGCTGGCTGACTTGTAATGAGGCACACTGTGGTCTGTTTTTCCTCTGTTCTTGGTTGGCATCTGCTGTGACGCACACACCTTTATCTTGCCAGTGAGCACAGAGCTGGACCCATCAGCGGGCTGGCAAACAACCTTCCAGCAACCACTGCAATGCCTGGCTTGTTGGGTCAAGGCCCAGTAAATGGACTAGAAACACACCAGTAGTTAAATCACCTACAGACAACTAAATGCAAAAACCCATGGTGTAATGTAATGGTATAATGTTTGTAACTCATAAATAAAAGGTCATAAATATTAAATGTTAGTATACATCAATATGGACAGGAGGGAATCCACTCAGTGAACAACAGATACTAAGGATGTTAACTAATGGAGAAGACAAAGTAAGCTATTTGACCTTAGCAGTACAGTTACAAATGTGGGCTCACTATTTGGCAAGATAGAGGTCACCATTGTGCCAATAAATCTAATGTGTTATAACAAATTATGTATAAATTGTTCATAACCTAATTAATACATTAATTATACCGTAAACCATTCATAATGGAAAAAACTGGAATAGTGTGTGCATGAAAACGAAGCCAGTCTGGTCTGTCTTTTGTCCCCCATCATGTTGGCATTGTGCTTGTCCATGTTTCCCCTGTGTTCCATGCTTCTCCTGTGTTCCATGCTTCTCCTGTGTTCCATGTTTCCCCTGTGTTCCATGTTTCCCCTGTGTTCCATGCTTCTCCTGTGTTCCATGTTTCCCCTGTGTTCCATGCTTCTCCTGTGTTCCATGTTTCCCCTGTGTTCCATGCTTACCCTGTGTTCCATGCTTCTCCTGTGTTCCATGTTTCCCATGTGTTCCATGTTTCTCCTGTGTTCCATGCTTCTCCTGTGTTCCATGCTTCCCCTGTGTTCCATGTTTCTCATGTGTTCCATGTTTCCCATATGTTCCATGTTTCCCCTGTGTTCCATGTTTCCCCTGTGTTCCATGTTTCTCATGTGTTTCATGTTTCCCCTGTGTTCCATGTTTCTTGTGTTCTCTTGCTGTTCTTTGACACTGTTCCATGTTTCATCACCTACATATCGTTCTTTTTTGTCTCTGTCCAATAGTCTGTCATTCTTTCCTGTGTAGTTAAGCCCTTGTTTTCCTCCTGCAGTCCCTTGTTGGCTGAATGTGTTGTGTCATGCAATTGGGTCCTACCTACTCAATCATTACAGTTTCAAAAGCAAACACAATGTTTCTGTAAAGCATGTTTAAACCACAGAGCTGTTCCCAAACACCAATTGAGAAGTGTCCCATGAAATTCCAATCGATTCCCGTTTTATGCCTTTATGAGTGCCATCTGGCTTGAAAGAGAAGAAGAAAAAACTAACTTTCCTGAGGGCCGAGAAAGTTTGATGCAAACCTCACTGGAATGTTAATTTGAACAGGCTCAGTGCACTGCTATGGAATACTACTAGAGTGGTGAGACCTTGGCCTTGGTCAATACCAGCCTAAGGTGCACAATATGCTGGCTGATTACAAAATGCTAAACCATGCACATCCTTGGTCAATACAATTCATGCCATATTCTGCTTAAATACACATTTCTTGGTGGAATGAATTCTTGTGGTGCCATAATCTTTTTTTGCAGTTCACCTCTGAGTTATCTGAATAAACCTGAGATCATTTCTTAATGCACATAACTAGCAATGGGAAAAGAGAAGAAAAACACAAACTAAAATGAAAAACAATGTTACAAATGAGTATCATGGCAGTATACAAGTTTAAGGATCATCTTGAAAGGTATATGTAACAAAAACACCCCTCCCTTCAATGACATAGGGTGCTCCCTCAGCAGATCCACCACACACATTAGAAATCCATTGTGAATGCTAGAATATTGTTGTTGTGTGCAGTCCGCACCACTTTGTTTGTGTTCCTATTTACGGAGCCAGGGCTGTGTAGAAATTCCGCATGATCTTTTCAGCACACACAGAGAACAGTAAACCAGCGGAATGCAAGATTAACAAAAAGTCTATTCGCTTACAATCGCTTACTATACCTTTACGTTTAGGTCAGGAAGTGCAGCATATTTATATGTCATGAAAGGGTTTCCTCTTCATACTGCTCTTGTCTCTCAACAGTGTGCGCAGATGTGCACTAAATCAAGCTCCCGTTTAACCCCTCCCTCATCCCTATGCCAACCCCTCTTTCCATCGCAAAAGAAAGAGATCATTGAGTCTCAACCCTCTCTCCAAAATCCCCTCCACTTCCAAAAGCAGACAGATGACCACACTCTCCAACCGAACCCTAATTGTGTGTGTGTATGTTTTTATGTGTGTGCGCATTTTACCTGAAATTACAGCAAGAACACAGTGTAAGCATTTGCTCCGTTTGTTAATGGTGGCCCTAAACCTTTTTTTTTACTTAATGGAAATACACATGCCTGAGAATTACACATTGACACATTACTGAAGTTAGGTAAGCTTGTTTCTTTTATTCTGATATTGTCTTGTCTTTATAAAGCTGAGGATCATATATACTATAGTGCGTTGTGCTGTGGTGATAGTTTAGGACTGCTCACTTGTCCTTATGTGAGTTTGCATTCGAGTAACAGAGTGTCTTTGTGTGCATGGTGGAACATATGTTTATCATCGCTCTCGTCTTTCCTGTTTTGTTTCTAACTAAAATCAACAGTGGCCTTGCTAGACCTAATTCCTTTGGGCAAAAAGCAGAATGTTTTACGGCCATAGCGCCTGTTGTCATAGCAACGTTAAATCAGTTGAGTGATGTGACATGCAAGCCACACCTGTTGACACTGTGGCGAGATGGCCTGCAGGAAACCCTGACTCGCATGTATGAGTGTTAGCTAACCCTTATGAGTGTTCAGGTAAGCTCAGGTAAGCTTAACACAATATGAACCAATATTGCTACTGTACTTACCCAATATGTTATTTATATCGGTTTCTTACTGGAAGAAATATATATATCATAACAGAATGTTTACACAGACTATGTTATTCTATTTTTTACTATTTTATTTAACTATTTAAAACACCAAATCAAGATAGAACCTTCTCAACTAATCCACAAAGAACAGGTCAGAGAGTGCTACAAATACAACGTTTCTTTCAGCCATGGAAATGTAGAGACATTTTCAAAAACAACAAAAAAGGCCCTTGGCACTCTGAGATATAGGGATGTGTGTGTGTTCTGCAGGTGTGATTTTGAGAGACAGCGAAAATGTCATGAATTGTCCTTTGCCTTATTTAAAAAGAATCTAATTTCCATTTGGTTATATTTAATCAATATGTATGACATTTTGTTACTGTGTGCTAGAAGGTTATGTTTTATGAAAGCAATAATATATGCAAGCTGCAGGTTAATTGTTCGGTGTCATGGAATCTCTACTTTTACTTGTTAAAACAATTTGAAACAAAACTGAGAATGTAACATTCAAATATTTCAAACAATTAAAGATGTTTGTGAGATATTTTCCATAGGGATTGGCATATAAGGAATGACAATGTAACCATGGCATGCATATTCCCAGGTTAGATTTACAATAAAAAAATTTGCAATAAATAATAAACCTCAACTATAATAATCAATCAGAATGATCAGATCGTAGAAACAGACAGTCAGCTCTGCTGTGTGTCTAGTCCAAATGTGGGCTGCTTTAAGAGTTTCTGTTTATAGCCACCACATCGATGAGGTCACCATTAAAAGTCATTTTAAACAGAAAAAAGAGTGAGGGAGACAAACAGCTGGTCCTTTTCTTACACTCATTAAATAATAACTGCCATGTATACAGTTCCAGCTGTATTAGCATGTAGAAATGACAGACCATGCAATTGTTCTTTGAGTCTCTTATTCATGTATCAAATTTAGGATATACAGTAGTGTAACATTTAAGAAGTTACAATAGTGTGTCTGCTGTAAATTAACTGGGTTACAGCTTACTGTATACTGTTCAAAAACTCAAATAAAATGACACCAACACAATGTTGTGAAGCAGTTTTACAATTCTAAGTAGAAGGGTAATAAAAGTGAGAGTCAACGGCCAAACATGTCTTGCATTTCTGTCCTTGGATAGTGATTTCAAAGGATGTGACTTCAAACAATTCAAAGAAGCAGCAAAGTAATATTGTATTTATCTTACTTTAAGTCCACATTATATAGCTACCACTATAGCAGCATTTCCGGTCTCTTATGGGTCAAATTTAAGCCAGAGTTCTCCTACCTGTCTGTACCCTATCTTGCTCGCTTGATAAGAACCAGAACACTTTAACTGACAAATGTATATATATATATATATATATATACCTTTATTTAACCAGGTACAAGACTCATTGAGATTTAAATCTCTTTTACAAGAGCAACCTGGCCAAGAGGGCAGCTTAAAACTTCCACATACAACATTTAAAACACACAATGTCCCCCATTCAATTACAGTACCACAATAAATGAAAAACATGAATCTAACAGTCATAATCATTTAGACGTGACGCATTTGCAACCCTTGTCCCTTTTCACATCATCTAAAAGAAATACAAAGTGAAATCAATTCACGCAGCTCTAAGTCATTCTGACAAAACAGATATGGCGCTTAGAAAGCAGAACGAGTCACGGCTCTCTCCTTGAACGGGTACAAGTTCTTCCAAACTTGACGCTATGTGTGCTTGAACTGTGATTGATTTTGCCTCTGGTGCGACTCCAAGCCCGAGAGCACGAAACTACTAGTGCCAACCCCCATAAGGAAGTGGAGCGGTTAAACAAAGTCCTTGAGCAATTAGGGGGCTTGTTAGGGCTTCATTGATCTTCTAAATTAGCAAGTCTACTAATTGACCTGCAGTCACAGTGGACAATCTCTGATTGGGAAATTGAAAAGGATAAAGTGTTCCAAACATTAGAGTGGACAGGCAGCCTCGTATTTACTCCGTTTTGTTCCTAAGGTAATAATAGGTATACTCAATGACACGGTTGTACTGTAACATAAAATCTATTTTAGAGTGTAAACATTGCTATGAAATTATTTATTAACATACAATAAAAATACATATTATATTGTTGGTCGGAATCAAACAAACAAACGAGAGTATTTCATCCAAAGCAACTTGTGTGTACTGTAGGAAGCAGGTATCTTTCTCAAAGATTCTTATAGGCCAGGCCTGTTGGGGATCAAACCCAAGACCTCTCTGCTGGGTGTAGACCACCCTATAACCATACTATCCTGCTACAATCCTGCTCTCGTGCCTTTCTGCCGACCAAATGACTACCACCCAACCTTGACGCGTGCATTCAGTGTTTTTCTGTGAATTAATCAAACTATGTTTTTTTAATGATGCAGAGTTCTGCAGGACTTATGTATTTGAGATTGGACATTGCCAATTTGTAGCGACCTTAACATACTTAATTTCTTGATATTAATGAGGCATAATCATGTAAACTTTACTATATGACTCAGAGAGCTGAAACTAAGTGGGCAAAATTGCCTTTGCAATTTATATGATCTCATTTCTGTCATGTTCTGCTTCCATAATTTACATAAACATTTAATGAAGCATAAATATTTAACAATCACAAATTCAATCTTAACCAATGTCTCTGCTGTAAAATTGTGTGTAATTTTCAACTGCGATATAGAGTCCAATCTGATATGTTTTAATGTCCATTAATGCCTGTCTGTACTGTGTAATCACTGCTGGCTTTTAAATGTGCCTCTCTGATTGGCCGTAAGCAAGAAGATGAGGTATTGAAGGTGACTCACCTCTGTTCCTCTGCAAGTTACTATGTGGCAGTGTGGGGTCATCACCGTGTTGCTGTGGACATCCACCACGAGCCCAGCACTCTGCCAAAGCGGGGATGCAGACTGGGGTTCAGGCTTCGGCATATCTGTGGCAACGTGGGCCACCAACAGCACCCATCAGGCAGTCGGTGATGAGCCTGTAAGGGCAACAGACACGAAACCTGGTCTCACACCGGCGCTTAGGTCACCGGCGCCATCGCCACACCTCCAGCTACGCTACAAAGCCGAACCGGATCAGTGCTCGGCCCACTTCAGCACATATGCCGTGTCCGCACGGGAACTCAAGGCCCAAAACCAAGAGCTGGCTTATCTGAAGGCTATCCAACATGGCAACCAGGCTGTGGTGGAGAATTTAGTGCAGTATGTGGGGGCAGAGGTAGGGGATCATGGATACACGGACGTAATCCAGGAGGACATGGCTGGAATCAGAGTGGACCACTTGAGCAGCCAGGGAACAGTGCAGAAGATCACTGAGGATCTAGAGAAACACCTGGAAGGAGATGACTCATCAACCGCAGCAAAGGAGAAGTGAGTGACCAGAGAGCTTTAAAGAGACAAAGTGCTTTGTTTATATCCCTGGGCTTGAACATACTAGATGCAATTAGTATATGCTCCTGCTATTAGTAGTATTATAGTAGTATTAGTAGTATATTAGTATTTGCCTTACAAAACACACTGGGGGAAATCATTCTGGTCAATAGAAAATATAGTTTTTTGTTTTTATGAATGATATTTCCTCCTCGTACCAATCGTTAAAGAATAAGGTAGAGCTGTTGGCATGTATTATATGTAATAATAAAGTTGTAATATATAATGATTTAGACTGTAAGGCTTACATGCAAGTGCATAAAATGCTGTTGACCCCATCATGAGAGACTATCAGTGTGTCACGCACAAACATTTGACCAAGCCCCAAGCTCATGTATGAGAAACCAAGTTGAAAGTTTGGCTTGATGCCTTCATGGAACCTTGGCTATAGTAGCAACACTGCAAACCATTTGAATAGAAATCTTTAACTTGATTGATTTTTCCCTTTAGCCTCCTCACTCTGGTTTATCCTTTGTGCTTCTGTCATTCCTTCCCTAGATTTCCCCATTTACTCTCTGACCATAATCCTACTTGACCCCCCACTGACAGCTGCAAGTATCCCCCCGTCGCATTCCTGCTCTCCATGCTGACATGGGTTTCTTTGTGTTCTCGAGCAGGATCAGACAAGAGTCTCTGGCCTTTGAAGGCATGCTACGTGCCGCCACGCTCATCGCCAGAAGGCTGGAGATCTCATCACAAGCCCTCCACACTTCACTCACCAAGCAGCTGAGAGACATTGGCAGCATCCACCGCTAAAGACGTGGAACGCACGGAATTCACATATGGCATCCTTGTCGGGCTCCACTTTGATGATGATCGACATCTGCTGCAAGACCCAAAATGATTAGTTAATCAAGGGAAATAAAGCCTTCTGCAATTGTTATTGTATGGAAATGCTGTTTTCCAATCTAACCCATTACACCACACAGTGTCAGTCCAAGTCTTATACTTGAAAATGCTTATGTCAGCCACAAGATATCGTGAGAAAATCTGGTACATTTTATTTTATTTTATTTTATTTTATTACCCTTTTACAATGTAGTTAAAAAGCTCCACAGCCATGACTCAAAGTTATACAAGCACACAAATGCCAGTTCATTTCCTGTTACGTCAAAAGCTACTCATAATGTGTACATAATGATCATTATTTTCCATCCCAGCACTAGAGCTCCATTTGGCAAAGTCACAGATGACAACAGTAGACTGGTGCTGGGATAAACCCAACTGAGTATTTGTGGATTATGTTCTATTGCCCATCGGATGGCAAACAGAACCATTGTTTCTCCTCTGGCAGCTTTGATGTGACTATCTGGGATGCAGGGTAACGACAAAGGCCAGGATAAGCAGAATCACTAGTCCACTGGGAAGGGGAAAGGGGTGGGGGGGTGGGGGGGGGGGGATAATACAATGTTGTTTGTTGTTTAAGATATTCACCTCAGATTTCAGTCTAAATCTTGATAATTCTAATTACACTGAACAAAATTACAAATGCAACACTTTTGTTTTTGCCCTTATTCATCAAGAGCTGAACTCAAAGATCTAATACTTTCTCCATGTACACAAAAGGCCTATTTCTCTCAGATATTGTTCACAAATGTGTCTAAACCTGTGTTAGTGAGTATAGTACTTCGCTGCTGAGATAATCCATCCACCTCACAGGTGTGGCACATCAAGATGCAGATCAGACTGCATGAGTATTGCACAGGTGTGCCTTAAGGTGGCCACAATAAAAGGCCACTGGAAAATGTGCAGTTCCATCACACAGCACAATGTCACAGATGTCGCAAGTTTTGAGGGAGCGTGCAGTTGGCATGCTGACTGCAGGAATGTCCACCAGAGCTGTTGACTGTGAATTGAATGTTCATTTCTCTACCATAAGCCCTTTCCAAAGGCGTTTCAGAGAATGTGGCAGTACATCCAACAGGCCTCACAATTGCAGACAAAGTGTAACCACACCAGCCCTGGACCTCCACATCCAGCATCTTCACCTCCAAGGTCGTCTGAGATCAGCCACCCGGACAGCTGCTGCAACAATCGGTTTGCATAACCAAATAATTTCTGCACAAACTGTCAGGAACCGTCTCAGGGAAACTCATCTGCATGCTCGTCGTCCTCATCAAGGTCTCGACCTGACTGCAGTTCGGTTATGATATGGTGGGGTTATGGTATGGTGGGGTTAAGGTATGGTGGGGTTATGGTATGGTGGGGTTATGGTATGGGCAGGCGTGTGTTATGGACAACGAACACAGGTGCATTTTATTGGTGGCATTTTGAATGCAGAGATCCCGTGGCGAGAGCCTGAGGCCCATTGTTGTGCCATTCATCCACGACCATCACCTCATGTTGCAGCATGATAATGCACGGCCCCATGTTGCCAGGATCTGTACACAAAAGTTGTTGCATGGCCAGCATGCATGACCACTACCCCAACACAGTGAACACAGTGACTGCACATTTTCCAGTGGCCTTTTATTGTGGCCACCTTAAGGCACACCTGTGCAATACTCATGCTGTCTGATCTGCATCTTGATGTGCCACACCTGTGAGGTGGATGGATTATCTCGGCAAAGGAGAAGTACTATACTCACTAACACAGGTTTAGACACATTTGTGAACAATATCTGAGAGAAATAGGCCTTTTTTGTACATGGAGAAAGTATTAGATCTTTGAGTTCAGCTCATGGTGAATAGGGGTAAAAACAAAAGTGTTGCATTTATAATTTTGTTCAGTGTATAAAAAATAAAATGTAACACATGCACCCAATGCAAAACTGAAAACGAACTGAAGCAAATTAACAGTCTGCATAACGTTTAGCAAAATGCTAATACAGTAATAAAAAACATTGAATTTTTCAAGCTTTCATTGCAAATGTTTTCACCAGGATGCAAAAGAAAAGAAAAAAAAAATACAGAGATTTCATTCATAGTGGTTTTTACTACCACTATGAATGATGAATTAAACATTAGCCGGCACAGGAGAATTGTTTGGAACAGTGCACAGAGAAGAGCATTCATTAGATTCTGCATGAAAGGGACACTAATTCCTCACACAAATGTACAGTAGAGGAAACATCTTGAGCATTGTCATATGTTCACCTGCTCAAACCTAATTTATCCTTAATTATCAGTTTATGTAGTCATAATTATATTAAGCCTATATTATAAATAAAGGGTATTAGCCAAATAGACTATAGGCGACTGTTTTCAGTGTCACAATAATGTTTCATTGGGTTGCCATATTTTTAGTGGATTTGGCAGTAGCCTAATTTCACTAATTATTCACCTGGGTCGCTCCCTGGCTGTTTATAGAAAAACATAAATGGGTGGGTAGTTGTCTTCCATCCGTGCTAATCAGTTATTTGCTATGGTCATAAAGTGCTGGCAGACTTTGCGACAAAGGGTTAAATATCTCACTAATCATATCCAGCTGTATAGGCTCTATAGGCTACTTTAGGTCTACACACATCTAATCTAGTGTACCCTTATCGATTAAATCCAATCTAAATCCACATGTTTAATGTAGGCTACATGTAAATGATTGGGAACATGGATCCGATCCGTTCTTCGTGGAGGAACACGGACTTTCGATCAATTACCTATAGGTTTACAGAAATAACTATTCGCAAGTTGTCAATGTTTTCATGTTTGTAAAATACATGTTTGCAAACCGACCTTATGTAGACGGCCTATCTAAAATAATTGCGACTTCACCGTTACCGCCTGAATTAATAAACACCAACCGGTCTACTCTACTCCCACAGAGGGATTGAACGAAGGGGTGGGGTGTGAGGGAGCAAACAAGTAATTCAGCTGAAACGTCATCCTCTCCCCGCCCATACATTTAAACCCATATATCTCTAAACAGTAGCCTAGTTGTTAAGTTGTCGTGAATATGCCTCCCAACTGCGAAGATGATAGATTTTCCTCACAAGCCAAGGTCTCCAGATGACGTTTTGTTAACTGTGGATAGACTACTACGCCGACCTCGGTGTCCTCCAGTGAAGTGGAAGCTCTCCGCCGGGGGTAGAATATGGACCAGGGATGCAGCCACCTGTTCTCCGGGAAGAAAACTCTCATTATGTGGCTCTTCCTATGTGAGTCAAGTGAGTTCCTTTATGTTTAATTGTTTCCATCTAGCATTTTAAAAACAAAAATATGAACGCAATATTAGGTTGTAGGCTTCAGCCGTGTACACTCAAATAACCGAGAGAATTATTCAACTCCCTTTGAGTCTACACCCATCCACCTGTGTTATACCGCTGCAAAAACAGGGACAAAATAACGTAGGCCTACCTACTTCTTCACGGACTCTGATCTGATCCAAGATAAACCATCCATAATTTATCAAACAAGTTTGCCAGACATATTGCAAAGTGTTGCGTACCCCGGTTAACTTGAAAATATCGAACGGACAATTTAGCAAGAGCGCCTCTGGACTGAGAAGTTGCTGACACTATCAACCCAAAAGTGGATTTCGTCCAAGAAGACTGTTGCGCACACTTTGGCAAGCCGTTTGGCGTGTGTCCAGGATGCGGGAGGTGTCATTTCTGCTGAGATGTCCGCTGGCAGCAGGCTTTGATCAACGGCGCCAGAGAGTGCTTTGTCGAGCACTACAGAGACGGGACAGATAAACTCGTCTCTCCTGAATCAAAATAACGCATTTATCTTGTTAAGTGTATCTGTGCAGTGTGGCGCACAAAGTTAACTTAACATTTCTTTTAATATGCATTTACGCATTGTCGTTGCCTAATTACAATGTACTCTGCCAACTACTGAACTACAGCAGTCCTCTGAAAATAGTAGGCACAGTGCATTTTGTTAATGTCATTTCTAAAAATAGGTTATTGGAATAGGTTATTTCTAACCATTCCTTATTTGTAACCATTCGTAATTTACTATTTTTGTATTGTTTCAGGTAATGGCTTGGATAAATCACTTGAATTGTTTAAATAGATTTGACACTTTCTGTCAGTGTAGTAATTAATTGTAATGTCAACATTGATAGCGCATCAGCCCTGTCCCGGATTTGTCAATAGGGCCTTGGCAAGGAATGAAAGCATGTCTGCCATACATCTAAAACTGACCTGAGGTCTTGTTTCAGCTGAAGGCACACTCAATTGTGTTGCACATCTTGTACTTTTTAACAGACCTCCAGAAGGAAGTGTATTAATAGTGGCATGAATCGCCAGTGGCATACTGGATTTGCTTGAAATTATGTTTGGGGTTTAGTGCAAGGCTTAAGATATACCTCCATCGCCTCAATATCTTTTTTCTGTTACAAAAGCTGACATTTTCTTGAATTGCTTGTCACTCAAGTATGCCTATAATCTGTACAAAGGCTACAGAAACAAGGCCATACCCTTGTGTGGAATGAAGATATGTTAGAAGTTACAATATGTCAGGGGAAGGAACGAATTAATTGAAGAGTTGAATTGTTACCACTACCTTCACCCCCACTCCAAACCCAAACAAACACGCAAGCCAAAATCATTCACCCACTGATGTCACTATTAATCAGCCTTCCGCTCCAGGTGAAAGATGTCTGTTAATAGTTTTTTGGCATCATTGCTGCTCAGAGTGACATGTGGTTATGGCACCTAAAGACAAACAGTCTTCTTTATCTCACCTCCACTTAGCACTGGCAGGTAATGATGTGTGTAATTGAATCTGATTAAAGTGATGAAAAGACAAAAGGAAATCCCCTAAGGAATGGATCCATGTCTACAGTCATTTTACTCATTCTTTGCACCAGTGATTCTTAACGAGAGAGCTTGACTCCAAAATACCTCTTGCTGTAAAAAGTGGTAAAATGTCATTATTGGGATGGTGAAATTTACTATATAGCATAATTGTAAAGTCAGTGCCTTCCTATAATCAGATTTATAGCATTATATTACAATATCTAGCCATATAGCCTAGTATTTAGATAGTCCTTGATGATACCGTACATACTGTAAATGCTGTCAATGACAAGCATGAGATGATCTTTAGCTATGCCTATATGTTAGTAAGGAGTAGGTAATATTTGGTCACACACATAAATACTGTCAATGACAAGTATTAGATGTTCTTTTTCATAGATGTGTTAGTGAGGAGTAGGTAATGTTTGGTCACACACATACATAAATACTGTCAATGATAAGTATCGGATGTTCTTTTTCATAGATGTGTTAGTGAGGAGTGGGTAAGATTTTGTCAAATATGTTTTCAAGAATTAAGATTTATGAATGTAATTTACACTATTGAATCTTTAAAAAGGGCAAACATGCTTTTAAATTGAATACTGAAGCATCCATTAAATCCTGCAGTTCTTTGTAACGGGAAGACCCACTCACACGCAGAGGACACACTCTTCAAGAAGCTTTTTGTTGGGTACAACAAATGGTCAAGACCTGTGCCAAATATCTCAGATGTGGTCATTGTCAAGTTTGGACTCTCTATAGCACAGCTGATAGATGTGGTGAGTACCGGTACAACAATCAATCTTTGTGATAGTAGCCGATAAGCAGAAACAATGGTGAGATTTGAGTGATTAGGTCAAAAGTAGTAAGTGGACTGTATTTCCACCTATTTTATTGTTAAGTATCTGAAGGAGCTTTTTGAGAATTGTTTAGTACACAAATGCCATACTTATATTTGTAAATACCGACATAAAGAAATACTTTTATAACAAAAACGTTTTTTGTCATCAGCCTTTTGTTGTGTAGTACAAAGTGTACCCTTCTATTTTGCGAACTTTGATTCAGTGTTAACTGGTTAACAGACGTTTCAAGGTCACCTTGTTGCTCTTCTGCGGAGCCAACCGATTTTAGCTGTGTAAAATGCATTTCAAGGCTTCTCTGTAATATAATGGGTTGCCAGAGCGTCTATAATGTATGACAATCCACAAGATTAACACCCTAGTTTTCTCACTTGGCCTTACATTACAGTATTGGCAGAAGCTGAGTTATTGTTTCAGTCACTGAAGCATAAAATAGTATTAGCCTCTTTGCTTACGGTAGACTTACAGTAGGATTCCCTCAAAAGAATCCATCATACTGCATGCATTTTGGCATTTTGGCAAACAAAACACATTTCTGAAAAATAGAGCGACAACGTATGTTGTCGATAAGTGTAACTGCTCTGACAAACCACTATCGCCCAAGCCAGATTTCACCGCAATTTATCTGACTCTAACCATCCCCCCATCCTCTCTTTGTCAGGATGAGAAAAACCAAATGATGACAACAAACGTATGGCTTAAACAGGTAAGCAAAAATGCTTGGCAAACAACATCTGCTTCAAGGTCACACAAGGCTATTATCATTGACGTATATGAATTTGAATACAAAATACAACTATTCTACTTCAAGTCATCATGTAATTTGACAGAAATAATTGTAGTATCCAATCAATCCCGCAATAACGTTTTATACATTACACTGTTGTGTGGCTCTTCAAAGGAGTGGAATGACTACAAGCTTCGTTGGAGCCCTTCTGACTATGACAACGTCACCTCCATCAGAGTCCCATCAGAGCTCATATGGGTACCAGACATTGTCCTCTACAACAAGTAAGTGTAAAACAAACGTGTTTTATGAAAACGTTTTTTATTGTCGTGTAAAAGCCTTCAGAATAAATGTATACATTTTTTTTGTATGTTACATTTAGTATTTACACAAAAACTCAAAGCGAGAAAATCTAAATCTTCATTTGGCTGCCTTGGCCTTATGCCATTTTTAATCAGAAATCATCCAGTCTGTTGAATGTGTACATTTTGCTATTAGAATGGCGCCATCTAGTGGAATGTCAAACTCTTGATCCTCTCGTACCTCTAATTACTTGGCTGACATTTAATAAATGCATTTAATCAACGGTAGGTCAAATCCAGCTATATGAATTAAATTTTCTTAATTTATATGGTGACATTCTAAATTACTTCGCTTCTTTTAACCCCCTGCTTGTTGAAATGTAATAGAATGTCAAGATATCCAGAGATATATTGCTGTATACTTAAAATCCTCACATATAATGAACTCCCTTCTAAATTAATTTAAAAAATATTAAACTGACAAGTTATATTATGCTGTTGCACCTCACCAAGCCTGTGTAATCTGTTTACAAAATGAAATGAGGTGTGGGAAAAACATAGTTACGTACATGCCTCATCATTATGCCTACCACAGCTATCGTCATCATTTAGGCGATAAATGAGGTTTTGCTCTTATTCATTTTGGAGGGAAGAATTAAAGTCAGCCGGGTAGAGAGGAAATAATATGAAAAGCTTGTCTTTGTGTCAATCTTTGTCAAGGCTTCCTTATTGCATGGTTTATCAAATAGTGCCTTAACAAACAAGCAATGGACGTTTTATGCAAAACTGGAGGGGGCAAACCGGTGGCAGTATGAAGTTGTTTGGTAACCATGGAAATTTATCACCACTAGATGCATATGTAGATCAAAGGTATAGTCACCTATTGTAAGATAATTGTAAAACATTTTTGTAAAATTCACCAAATATCTCCACGCATTTCGCCATTTTACGGTTCTCTGTGCATGCTGAAGAAATAATCTGGTACTTGTACAAAGCCTCGGCTCCGTAAACGGGAACATAAACAAAGTGGCAAACACCGCTCACAACAATAACGCTGCATGGCTTCGCAATCTGTTTCAATGTGTGGGGCAGAGCTTCTGAGGGAGTTTGTTTGAGCTCGAAGTTAGCAAGCATTCTGGAGAATGACCACACTGCCTTTAACTCTCTTGACCTTTGACCTTGACTCATCCAGCGCCGACGGGGAGTTTGCCGTGACCCACATGACCAAGGCCCACCTCTTCCACACGGGCAAAGTGCGCTGGGTGCCCCCCGCCATCTACAAGAGCTCCTGCAGCATCGACGTCACCTTCTTCCCGTTTGACCAGCAGAACTGCAAGATGAAGTTCGGCTCGTGGACCTACGACAAGGCCAAGATCGACCTGGAGCGCATCGAGAACGCCGTGGACCTCAACAACTACTGGGAGAGCGGCGAATGGGCCATCGTCAACGCCATGGGCACGTACAACACCAAGAAGTACGACTGCTGCCACGAGATCTACCCGGACATCACCTACTTCTTCATCATCCGGCGGCTGCCGCTGTTTTACACCATCAACCTCATCATCCCCTGCCTGCTCATCTCCTGCCTGACCGTGCTAGTGTTTTACCTGCCGTCGGACTGCGGCGAGAAGATCACGCTGTGCATCTCCGTGCTGCTGTCGCTGACCGTCTTCCTGCTGCTGATCACAGAGATCATCCCGTCCACGTCGCTGGTCATCCCGCTGATCGGCGAGTACCTGCTGTTCACCATGATCTTCGTCACGCTCAGCATCGTCATCACCGTGTTCGTGCTCAACGTGCACCACCGCTCGCCCGGCACGCACACCATGCCGCGCTGGGTGCACTCGGTCTTCTTGGACCTCATCCCCCGCTGGCTGTGCATGCGGCGGCCCGCGCCGGACGGTCGCCGCCGGCAACGGCGGCTGCTGCTCCTCCGGCGGGAGGCGGCGGCGGCCGAGAGATGGCACCGCCCACGGGGGACGGGCGGCTGCCTCAGCACGTCGGCCAACTGGCTGGGGGACGGCGAGACCGGGCCGGAAGGGGAGCTGGAACTGGGCGCTCTGACCTCATACTTCTCCTTCCGACCGCCCTCCCCCCGACCCCCCGGTTGCACTCCTCCCCCGCCCACTCCTCCGCTGACTCGCCGGGAGGAGGGGGCGACCATTGCCGGGGGCAGCAGGGTGCGGCCCGACCAGACGGTAGCGGAGGCCGCGCTGCTCCTCTCGCCGAGCGTGATCCGTGCTCTGGAGGGCGTGCACTACATAGCGGACCACCTGCGGGCAGAGGATGCCGACTTCAGCGTGAGTTAGCCATGGAAACGCTCGCCATGACGACACTCCCATTTTTCTTCCCTCCCCTTTCCACCCCCCACCCTTTTTCATCTCGCTTTTATTTCCACCGCATGAATGTTGAATGTCGCCTAATTTGCTTCATTCGTCTTGTAGCGTTGTCATGGCGAGGTTAAATATGCCGCCGGTCGCCCATTAATCTTTGTACTTGCTGTCTTTTTTTTATATTTTTATAGAGGCCGTGTTTCACGTTCCGCCTGACTGCTGTTAAAACATATGCTCATCAACTCCCTGTCCTTTTCACCGGCTATCGCTGTCTCTTCTCTCCACACAGGTGAAAGAAGATTGGAAGTATGTTGCCATGGTGATCGACCGCATCTTCCTTTGGATGTTCATCATCGTGTGCCTGCTTGGCACCATTGGCCTGTTCTTGCCCCCTTGGCTAGCCGGCATGATCTAGAACGCTGAAGGTCACCGAGTTCGGGGGTGTTCAACTAAATGTAAACACCAATATCTGAATGCAGCTAAACATCCGCTTAGCTACAATAGTGTTGTGGAAATGTGCAACCGTGTGATTGCCATTTACAACACTAAGTGTGGTGACGGAGCTAAAGGGTTGTTGAGTGCTTTGTACACACCAATTACTGTATACTGGGTGTGACTGCAGCATGTTCTACTGGGAACGTATTAGATAGACACTGGATTGCGTTATATTAGTTGGGTTCAAATTAGCATTTTTGAGAATACTTGTCCACTGCCATGATGTATTTTTTAAACTATATTATTACATAATAGACTCCATACAAATATTGCAAGACGTGCTCTGACGTTTGAGTGACATGAAATAAATGTCTCAGGGGCAGTGTGATTGTGTCGTGTCAACCTGAACAGGCAGTTTGTGTATCATTATTCTTATTATGTCCGGTGTTCCTGTCTGAGGGGAGAAGACTTCACAACTCCACAGCCGTGCTCAATGTCATGTTAGCGATACAGTATGCAAAACCAGCCTCTAATGCGTACAGTAACCTTATCTTAACCATACGGAGCCCGGAGCAGCTCGTATATCAGCCCAATGTTCTGACACATGCACTGACGCCACACGCTGTACTACGTTCATTTGTTAAGATATTTTTCCAGAATTTATTGAGGTCTCATAAGGTATTAATGCATTCATAACTGATCACCCACGATGTGTGAAAGATTTATTTTACTTGAAGTGACCGTGCTCTACATGCTAGAGGCATATTTAAGCATGTTTTTCACATGTAACATTTAAGGTATCCCATTTGGGTGATGCGTTCCTTGTGTGCTACCTCGTACAGCCAGTGATCCATTGTCTTATTTATTAGTTTTTCTTCTCAGTCCTTCTGCTTTGACGTGTAACTAACCTGCCTCACAATGAGTGATTTGTACTTAAAATATGGATCAAATGAAAGCTATTTGAAATGTGTTTTCCACATTTTTAAACAATGTGCTAACATATTCTTGATTTATTTTGTGTGATATTATGACTAACAATGTTAATGTCTCTGAAAACAAAAATATTGGCTATGAAAAGACATTCTGTAGCATATGCCATGTTTATTTATATAATTTATATTGTATACTGTAGGCCTAGAACAGTATAAACATTAAAACCTGCATTCATCTGTTTTTGTTATGGGACAAAATGTGGGGCTGAGAGCCAGTCCAGAGGTTGACAAGTTAACCCAGAGTAGAGAACATCATGTTTTCAGGGGGTGGAAGGGTCACCATCTGATGAAAAAAAGAAGACTAAACATTTGTTCATTATCGCTGCTGTGAAAGTATCCTAAAATGATGTCCATGTGCCATTTGTTCCCCTCCAGTGATATCCATTTCATGTACTTGACAAAACTGTGAGAAGAGCTACTACCAAGTCATTATTTAGTGCCTTTGGCCAACATGCTTTCCTTTTTCTTCCTGAAATACAACGTAACGTGTAAAACCGGTTAAAAATCTTGAATAGGGAAATTCCTTTCACAGTACACCATCATTGTGCACTGAGCTGAAAACAAAAGGGGTACCTTGGACATAAATCGAAATGTCAAGTCATTCATTTTAGCATGAGAAACTGGCAGAAAATATACATTTTCTACCAGTTCTTATTGGGTCAATCAATTCTATCTGCGTGACACGTTTCTGCTTTAACCCAGAAAGTAGCAGCTTCTCTGTGACGTTTCCAGCTGGCAGCGTCATTCATCCTCGGCTGAGTCTTCGGACGGTGGCTTTGGCTTGGCCAGGTTGGCCCGGACCCTGGCCTGGTCCACAGCGTCCAGCATGTTCTTGCCATCCATGGCCAGGTTGTGTGCTGCAGTCAGCATCTGCTTCTTACACTCCTCTCTCAGGGAGGTGATGGAGTTCTGCTGGGCCAGCCTCATCTTGCTGATCAGCTCTGCCATGTCTTTGTTCAGAAGCTTCTGAGTGCCCTCAATCTGCAGCAGGGGTGAACACTGCATTTATACAACTGTATACGGTTAGTTAATGCCCAGGGTCACAAACTACGAACCGTTAAAAAAAAAAAAAAAAAAACATCTTAATAACCATAAACACAATTGAAAAATGCATGTACACTGGACGCTTTATTGAAGAGTCTTTTATTTTAAAGAGCTTCTCGAGAAGGCTTGCAAAAATTGAAACTCAATACAAAAACGCCTCTCCCTTCAATGTCATAGAGTGCTCACACAGAGGCTCTGCGCCACACACTGTAACTGTCTCAGATACAATTGTAAAATTTCCATTTGTAGGTTTATGCCATAAATATATTTAGTTTATGAAGCTATTAAAAATGTTAGACAAATATAATGTAAAAGGTGACTTGCAAATAAAATGTCTAAAATTTTGAATTTAATATTGTTTAGTTAGAAAATGCACTCTTTAAGGTTTATTTCGATATGACTGTAAAGGATCACATGAGCAGAGAGCTAAGGTCATGAGGTCATAACTATTGGATTATGGGAAAGAAGCGGATGTGGATTAAGGATTATTCTGCACTTGGTTCAAGAGGCGCACACGGTAATGTTTTTCCTATAGTCACAATTGTGTCAACATGTTTATCAGACGCTATCTTGAGAGATGTATGTTATGCTTATGTCTTATTTTCTTGTAGTTTTCACGTGTTTGCTGACGAGAGAGAGAGAGAAAATAAAACGTCAAAAGACATCTGTATGATTCGTGGCCATTATTTCATGGAACCGGTGTAGCTACACACATTGAATATGATGAGTTATTTGGTGGATCCTTTATGTTTCAAAAAATTAACCCTTGACCCCTCGACCCCTCATTGCTTGCATCTTGACTCAGAAGGTAAATATGTTCAAACAAGGACAAACTGAAGTATAGTATGGATTAATAAATAAGAAGAAACTCACAAAGATATAGAGGTTTTGTTTCTTACCTCTGTCCTGACAGATGCATGCAGGGTGGGCAGAATTTCATCCACATTGTGGATGAGATCTCGTAAGGTCAACCCGACAGACTGCAGTATAAAACAAGGGGGAGATGACAGTGAATGGCCGTATGGGTGTGGTTAATCCACATGAAATAATCCTCCATGATTGATTATCTGTTTTGTGACTGTACCTTGACAACGGAAATGTACTGTTCAGATTGCAGTGTGGTCATGTCATTCTTGAGCTGGACAACCACTTTGACCAGGTCCATGACTGACTGGTACACCTTGTCATCTGAGCGGTCTAGCTCGGCAGTGGGGGCGGGCTATACAAACAAGAGTCAACAGATTTGCGTGTTTAATTGGCATCATGGCAACCTTAATTGCTTCACATGGAAGGTGGAAAATGTGAAACTCTCGACACTTTCAATTCCTTAGCTCAATATTAAGTCCTCCCAGCAACATTTGCCATAAATTAACCCCTCAATTATAACACTAATATACAGTATGTATTTGTAGGTGCTGGACAGGCATGTATTCATCTTCGTCCTTCACGTCCATTGTTAATAATAACACAGTTGTAACAGGTCTATATCGGTGATCTTGAACTATACAGTAGATATACAAGGATTTATTCCAGTTTATTACTGCAGAACATAAATGTAGAGAAGGTATATTTCAAGTGATAACCTACAATACATGAGAACCCGCAATATAATTGAGGCATGTATGCTACAGTCACAAATGGATGAAAAAGTAAATTATGCTTTTCTGATTCCAAATAGTCACCCCCCACCCCCCACACAAAAAAAGTATTGTATTTAATGTAAGAAACATGTATTCCAACCTGTGCAGATATGCGTGGGGGCTTGTCTGGTGGCGCTGTTGAGGAGACATGGGACACAGACGCTCACAATAGGTATTAAATATTAGTACATATGATAGATTTTCAAAGGGACTAACCGTGTTCCCGTTCTGGTTCCGGTTCAGGTTCAATTATCTACAATCAAGAGAGTCGTACGTAAGAAAACAGGCTAGGCCATTTGCTAACATGGGGAATACATGCTAAACATTGTTGAGGATGGGGGTCACTAACACATTAAGCAAGGTGCATACCACTACAGTACCTGCGAGGTATTAAACGCAATGTTCTAATCTTTCCCCTAAAGTTTACATAGACCTACCACTGGGCTGACGGGGTCATCTGTTACCATGGGATCCTGCAAAAGATCAGACGGGGTTCATTTGGTAAAACTGAAACTGACTTTACGTATCTTAGCAACACATCAATTCAGATTATTGTTCAATGCAATTACACAGAGACAGCCAAATGTCAAAAGCTAGTGAGGCCACTGTTCCCCACCAGGAGTTTATTTTCTTTCTCCAACCACTTTTCATCCTCCGCCATCTCTTGTTTCTGGATGCGGATGGTGTCTTGCATGCGCAGTCTCTCCATCTGCCACAGCCGCTGGACGTCCTCTTTACTGTTGGGCTCCACGCGCAGGCACTCCCCCTCCTGGCCATAGTGGAGAAGCGCACATACTTAAGTTTGTCGACTAGCTGTGACAGAGGTGCGCCTCTAGATCTCTAGAATTAAAATCAAAACGGTAGACAGTGCCATCTACAGGTTGAAAACGTCAGATAAATTCTACTAACAGTAGAAGCTGTTCTGATTACACATTGTTTGTGTCCATCTGTTGATAAATCTATGCTCTATATTGATGACTCCTTATAATCATGGTTATGGACAGATTTTTCCAGCCAATTAAATGCTCTTTAGATCTGGTGGTGGGGTGGGTTGTGTCTAACCTGACACGCCAGATATGTGTCTGTTAAGGCACACCCATCCATTGAAACCATTTTAAAAAGGGCAGGCACTTTAAAAAAATACAAACTTGAACCAGCAGTATGTTGTTGTCCACTCTTGCTGTAGAAAATTCGGGAGAAGAGTGAAAACATATTTTCAATTGAGAATAGCCTTTGCTCTTCTAATAGTTTCTAATAAAACTGATGCTACTGTAGCTAACATTGCGACGCTGATTGGCAACACACTCGCTTTTACTGGCCTGAAACAATTTCCAAGCTCTCCTGACTGATTCTCGGCACGACGTCAAACTGAAGCTCGGTTGTGTCTGCGCTCTAAAGGCTATTGGCTAATGTAGAAACAATTCAATTGAATCAGCATACTGCATCTGCATCTGTCTGTAATACTTGCATTGCTAGCGTAGCTTCAGCGAAACACGCTGAGCTCAAGCAGTTTCTTGGGGCTGTGGATGTCAGCGCTGTACTTACCCCAATGCTCCGGCGTCGCGCTGACATCCTGGACACACTCAGTGAGCTCATGGAGTCCACCGGCGACTGGTACTCACAGGGGCTGGCCAGGTCAGGTGAACTGGCACACAACGCCTCGTTCAGCTGCGAAGATGGTCGCACGCACACACACACACGCACACACACACACACACACAGAACATACAATGAAGTCCTTCCAGAGGAGGAGCCTGCCTGCTCTATAGTATGTTGTGCATAAGCACACTGCTCAGCAAAGTCCTTATAAAGAAATTTGGCCACTCTGCAGCCACCTTGCAAACAACGCTGGGCAGTTCTTAGGAAGACCCTATCTAAATGAATGGGGTGAGAGCCATAACTGCACTTCTATAGGTCACCGGGACATAAAAACCTCATGTCACCAGTCAAATCTGTTAAAAGAACGCTTAAATGGTTTGATGAATGTTCTCCCAACATTAGATTCAAAAAGCCTTTTACCCCACAGGCTAAACTTCTAGTACGCATGCATCACTGTCAGCTTGCTTCAGGGCAACCACACGATTGGATTAATAGGTTGAGGTTCGGCCGTTGAAAAGCAAAAGACTTAGCTCTTTTCCTCCAACTGACATATTTACCGTTACATATTCTCCCAGAGCTCCCTTCAGATGCATCTCATATTCTAACTTTTATATATAATGTATTTACTGCCAACCCCGTGTGGTCATAAAGGGTCGGAGTTTTAAAGCAAACAACAATAGAAATAATCTAATTGTGGTTGCAACCACAAAAGTAATGGCATATACAAATTGAGGAATGTCCCTCTAAACTGCACTGGTAGCATACCTCAATATGCAGACCAACCCCAAGGGTGTTCCCGAAGCGCGCCGATTTCATGTTCATTCTCGACGGCTGTAATAGAGGAGAGCGCATGTGAAGTGAAACGCATGCGCACGTAACCGTACCATGTGGTGAGCATAGCTGCTATGTGAGACATACGGTAGCTTCACACCTTAGGCGGAGGCTCGGCTATGCTGAACCTGGGGTCAAAGAACTTAGTGGCGCGCGCTCTGTCCCGCTCTCGCTCCACGTCCTGCTCCTGCTCCATCTTGTGGACGTCACTGGAGGGAAAGCATTCGTTACGTTGGCGCCATGTTGTTTGCGTGTGTGAAATGACTAGTGTGTGTTGTGTGCTGGATGGTGCAGTACCTGATCTTCACCACCAGTTCGGTGAAGGTGGGCCTTTCCCGGGGGTCGTAGGACCAGCAGCGGGTCATGACAGAGTAGAGGGCAGGGGGGCATTCCTCCGGCTTAGGCAGCCTGATGCCTTGCTCCAGCTGGTTGATCACATCTCGGTTCTCCAGCCAGAAGAATGGCTGCTGTCCACGACTCAGGATCTCCCACATACACACAGCTGTGTTTGGAAACACACAAGCGCAAGCTTCCACACTGCACTCAGGAAACTGAAGCCGCACTCTTACAAGAGGTGGTGTCAGTGATTGTTAAGCTAATTCAGCGAGTATCTCCTTGTGGTGTGCTAGCTGCCTTGTTCCTTGTGTGTTGAAATAATAATCTGGTGTATCTACATATCCCTGGCTCTGTAAATAGGATCACAAAACAAACAAAGTGGAGCGGGCCGCACCGCACAACACTACCCCAGCCTTGGCAATGTGTGTACATTTGGGGAGGTGGAGATTCTGAGGGTGAACCCTATGACAGGAGGAGGATTGTCCAGACAGTGAAACAGAATGAAGATCATACTCAAAGGATGGCCTCAACAGGCTAGTGTAGTATCTGTTTTTGCATTACCTTATGGATTAGTAACTTACCAAACATCCACACATCACTAGCTGTTGTGAAACGCCGGAAGTTGATTGATTCAGGAGCCATCCATTTGATTGGCAGTCGAGTAACAGATGCTGTCATAAATAGGTATAAACATACAGTAAATAGGTACATTTTGTACCTATTTGTAGTGTAGCCTAAAGTGTAGCCTAATGTAATACATACTTTATTTACTATGTAGCTTTGTATGTCAAAACAAAACCAAATGTTTCTGATGAAATATGTCCTGACCTTTTGATTGAATCAAGACATTTATTAATAAATTGACTTGAATTGAGTTGTGTGGGTACACAACACAAGACAATTTGACCACAAATGACAAGAACCTTGAAAGCACTTGATGGTGCCAGAACCAGTAAATACCCCCAGTTTATATAAAAACACAAATCTTAGGATTTGTGAAGCCAAAACAACACAGCTGGTTGGTCACACACCGTCAAGAGCACCAATCCAGCCCACAGCCAATCTCTCCTCATCTTGAGGAGTCTCTCCCTCTCTCTCACACACACACACACACACTTGGTTACACACCATTGCACCATTCTAAACATATCGGCAGAGGAAGGACTCTGCAACATTTAATAATGTCTCCAAGAATAGCCTGATGCTTTTACCTTTGTAATACTCTTCATCTTCTATGTACCTAGAAAGGCCAAAGTCTCCTAGCTTCACACAGTCTGGACTGGCAACCAACACGTTGCGTACTGCAATGTCTCTGTTGCAGAAAGATGGAATTTCAGGCGTTTGTTAGTAGTATAGTGTCCGTGTACGTTAGCTAATGTGAAAAAACATTAGACAATGTTAATACTTACAGTGTATATAGCAAACAATTAACAGGCAGGTTGTGGCTCAGCTTTAAAACATCACGTTTCCTGATTATATTAATGCTAATATACTGAACACACTACAACAAACACAATAAAACACACACTAAAGCCTCTCACCTGTGGACCATGTTGAGTCCTTCCAGGTAGACCAGAGCTTTGCAGATCTGCACACTGAACAGGACAAGGGTGGTGTTTGTCAGGTTCTGTTGCTTCTCAGCCAGATAGTTCCCCAGCTGCAGGAACAGACCAGACACCAAACTCAAGCTTCTACACAAACCACTAGCCTATCTTATATAATAACATACTGTTTATCCCAGTACAGTATGTACACCAACACTATAAATATGGATTGAACATTTAGAAAATGTAGGCCCATGTGTGAAAATGTACAGACTACAGGGTATTCCCAAAAGGATATTTATGATATAACATCACAGACTTAATACCAACCTCTCCGTACTTATAGAGCTCCATCACGATCCAATAAGGTTCCTCCTCTATTATTCCAATAAGCCTGACAATGTTTACGTGGGTCAGCTTCTTCATAATAACTAGTGAATACATACAAGAATAAATGAATAATTGTTAATATGTAGCAAGTTTTTATATGTAATACTATATTACTGTATATACTGTATTATTTTGACATTTCAAAATAATACTGTATGTGATAATTTGTTATGTTTTAACCATGCCCAGGATATGATTTAAACACCTGCTTCACTCATGAACTTCTCCATCACATCAGGTGTGCCGCCTTTGCATGTCTTCACCGCGACGCTGGTCTTTTGTCCGTTCTGCTCAATGCACAGACAGAGGTCAGGGTTCATCACATAGGTGGGTTAAACAGAGAGAGTGTCACTGTGCTTGGAAGACGTACAGGCTCCTTGTACACTCCTTCATAGACCGCCCCGAAAAAACCCTCTCCTAGGATCCGTCCCAGGACAACGTCGTGTCGAGCGATCCCGTATTTCACTGCTAAAGAAAATAAGCCATTAAAAGGTGTGAACACCGAGCCCCTACCTTCAGACTTTTTGTTTAGAAAAATTATTGAACGCGCATTTCCACATACCAGATTTAGGCTTTTCATCCGAAATTTCACAATAAATATCTGAACCTGAAAAACAAATCACAGTGAGTTATGCAACTCATTCCCTGCCCCTTAATCCAATAGCCATCATAATTTTTACTTTTCTTTCTTTATTCATGCATGCGGTTGAAATTGGAATTATATATCATGTGTCACACGCCGGTTAGTAAACCAAAGATGGAAACTCACCCATGCTGTATCTGAACGAGGAAGGCTCCTCAAGTCTTCACAGAATAGGCAGAAGAGATTAAAAAAATATGAAGTCATAAATTACTCCTTACGGCAGTAACATAGCGATGCAATAAAACAGGCTCCATATTAGCAATAGTCACTAGAAACCACGGCAACAATCAGTATTAATGGATAGAGATAATAAAATGATAACTATACTGTAAGTAGAAATCCACTTACTCTGAAGGTATCTCAGGTAGGGAAGGTTGTACATTAGCATCTAACAGTTAAAGAACATGAGAACATGTCAACATATGAAATACGTGTATTGATGACATGACTGATGACTGCGTCGTTTGATACAGTACATGCTTGCAGGCCCCTCCCGATATACCACCTGCACACACACACACACACACACACACGCACGCACACACACCTTTGTTTTGTCTGTAGATAAAAGATTCATCCGTGTTGCTGGCAAGGCGGCAGTAGCCATCAATAAGGTCTACCATGTTTTCCGCCATTGCAAGTGTGGCCGTGTTGATGGACAGAGGCTATCAGACAGAATTATGTATATGAATTAGTGAATACAGTACATGATATGCAGTAGTTGGGTGCAGTACATGGTATACAATATATCATGGTATAAATAGCTATTTTGCTTGTGGTTTAGATTGCACACAACTTGAATGGACACTAGTTGATTTGTGCCTGGCCTATGACTGATGAGTGTCTGACACTCCTCCTCCCCTACAACACTTTTCTCTACCCCTCCCCCCCCCCTACCAGTAGCCTGGCTCCACCCGACTATTGCTCTCAGCTCAATATGTTTTTGCTGAGATTACAGCACGGAAACCCTGTCCACATTAGCGTTTTCACAGCCACCCTGCTGGCGGTCCAATCAGGGTGGGTTAGTAAGATGATGTTCAAGTCAAGCGTGCTTCAAAATGGCGGTAGAGCTAGATTTGGCGATCAAAACAGGTTAAAGGCTGTCCAATTGTTTCAAAATTAACCAGAGGTCTACGCAAAATACAACCGCGAACACTTCCCAATGGGCGTGGCCAGGCTACCCCACCATCCCTTTTATCCACCCGTGTGTCCAACATACAAGTAAGTGAGCTGGGGGTTCGTTCTAGGGGGGAGGGGCCCTAGAACACAATGAAGGAGCGTTCATTCATCATACAGACAGTTCATCATACAGATGGGGTGCTTACTTGTCTTGCTCCCTCGATGGTCAGGTTTATGAGAGCTTTGCCACCGTTCTGTGGCAGACATTTTATTTTGTTGATCTGCTTGAGGTCAGCTAGAAACACAGGCTGAGGAGAAAAATAAGTAATAACTTTCAAATGATTATGACACAGGAAAAAAGGGTCAAATCATACCGTGGTGATACTGTAAATGGCCTGATGTCCCCATAATGTTCCCATTTATTTTATGAAACGAGAGAGAGACAGAAATAGAACCCCCCCCACCCCAAGGTAATTTACACAATCTTTATCATACTAACCGCTGAATCCTTCTGTGTTCGTTGACGAATTCCTCTAGCACCAATGACCAGCTCCACTGACAGACTCCAGCCTTGCTATAAACAGCAGACATGTTAGAATTTAGACATGTCAGAAATAAGCAGTTATAAAAGCATCTGTGTTGGCAGCTACACATCATGTCTCCACGTACCACTAGCTCACAAGGGTAAACCTCCTCATCGTAGTTGATAAACTCTCTAAGGGTCTCAAAAAACTTCACCATACACTCATCTTCCCTGAGGTTGGCGTACTGCTGAAATGTTTGCTGGATCATCTTCCGCAGCTGTTTCGGCTGTAACGCAACAATTTACATCTTCAAGACATGTTTGCATAAAATGTATATTGAATCAAACTCTGACGCTGTGATACATTAAAACAACTGCTATATTGTTATTCTTCTTTGGGTTTAATTGTGTGTTACCTTTGGCAAGATAACAAGTTTTTACTTACCTTCATGCGGTCAATTAGTGACTGAGGAAAGAAGAGGTTCAGCCCAACATCCTTCCTTCATTTATATAAAAGAAAGAAAATTGTTTCAGCATATGCACAAGTAACACGAGTATGAGTAACAAAGCCAGGGTCACAAATATTCAGATTTTGTCTTGTGGTCGAGTTCTTTATGGTAATATATTGTGCAAAACGTCCACTTACTCCAGTAGCTCAAAGTTTGACTTCTTTTCTAGACCTTTAGCATTCATATCTTTATAGAACCGCCTATAAAAACAACAGAACAAACAAGACAAATTATTTATTTTTGTCCTTTTTTATTGCAAGTGTAGAGACATATCACAAACTGTTTACACGCACACTGTCAAATATTTTACTACTGTTTTAAATATATCAACGAATGTCAGTATTCAAAATTGTTCTGGAAGGTGGGTGTGCATGTTTACGTGCCCTTACGTCCAGTCAACTGTTTACATAGTGAGTGAAAGCAGAGGAATGGCCTCACCTGATCTCCAAACAGCCAAGCTGCAGAGCCATCCCATCACTGACCTTGCTCGCATGATACTGAATGTAATCACTGCGCACCTGTTGAAGACAGAACCAGTCGCACAGGAAATAAATGTCACACCGAGCTTTAGGCTACATATATTCTTATTAGTGAAGTTCATCTCAATTAAAAGCAAGAACGCAAGAATATGGATAGTCTAACGCTGCATAGGTGTTGGTTACCTGCTGGTAAAAATACAGCAACGTGGTCTTGTCTTCTTTGAACTTTTCAACGAAATTAACAGGGATGTATCTGACACGAAGGTCATACCTGTTGTCCATAGAGGAAAAATGACCGTAAGGCATTTCACTCCAAGGTAAAAGTGTGGAACAAGCTTTTTTAGTTTTTCTTAAGAATACATGTTGTAACAGCATAACAATATACATTATAACAACATGTGATACAAGATTAGAGAAATAATATTAACAACTATTGAACACGGTTAGAAATAACCCACCGGAAGAATCTAACAAGCATACAGTGAACAGACAAATACACACAACACATTCAGCAAATTAATACACACACATAACCACACTAAATATGGCATACCTCCATTCAGCCTCTACATGGTGGCTCTCATAACGCTGTTCCACCTCACCAACAGTCAGGTCTGGGTGAAGCCAGTGGAGTTCATCTGACTTCAAATGCTTCAGCATGAGGCCATAGCAGCCTTTGCTCTGGATGTTTGGCCCTAATCGACCGCTGGTCAGGATGGACTGGATGATGGCCTGGAGGAGGAGGAGGCAGGGTGGAAGAATGGGCCTCTCATTACAATGTTGTTTTGGGGAGCAGGCGGTCTTCGGTGGCGTTTCCCACATTATTATGTGTAGACTTTCTGTTTTATACGTATGCATCCGAAAACTGTTCAATCGTGTCGAAATAGAATCACTGTGTTTAGCATATAAAGTTATACAAAATATGGAGTTTGTTTGATTTCTGCTCTGTAGAAAAGAGGGACAACTGTTCGTATTACAGAGAGCAAGAGAGAAAGAATGCATGAGCGAGAGGGAGACATCTCTAAATTTGAATGCAATACCCATCAATCTCATGTACACGGCAAACATTTGTTTTCTACCCACTTTTCGGTTTATCGGCCTTTTGAGGCCCCATTCGCCTCAATTCTCCATTGTCCTTACCTTTATTTGCCACGCACTGTCACATTTGACCAGTTTGAAGTTCTTGCCCAAGTTGCAGTTGGTGGAAAAGCAGACTTTGAGGATCTTAACAGGCCCCCCGCCTCCAGTAGAGCCTGATTCGGGGCTGGGCTCGGGGCTTTTTTGGGTCGGACATTGCCCCTTCCTAGTATCACTGGTCATCACCTCATACATTCTCAGGGAAGGGTCCACACATCATTTCCACGTCATCCTTTCGTAAACAAAAAGTGTCACGATTAGTGTGATTCACAGAGCCATCACAGCGCCACACAGTAAACACACCATAAAGGGGTAAATCAGACTATTTTTGAGAGTAATACATTGCCATTGCATTTGCAATATACATTGATATAAGCAGTTCTTTAGTATATAGTATATAAGTAGTAGTAGATAAGTTTAACGTTAGCTCCGTAGTCAGGTTATTTCTTAAAGCCATGGGGACCTTATGTCAAACGGCTGGAGACCTTTACTTTGAAAACCACCTTAGGGCTCTATGAGACGCTCTCTCTCTCATATGGTTAAAAGGTCTGGATCATGCTGTAGAATACAGCTTGACCTTTAAAAGTGGTCAGTAAAACCTTATAATGAAGTTGTTAACAGTAATTGATTACATTCCATTAATAGAATGAACGGTATAGTACATATTGTTACAACTTGTTATTTATATATGGCTGCCCTTTTTGATATAGGGATCTTTTTTAATGCATCTCTTCATTGAGGATATACTGTATATGAAGCTCAAATTACGTTGTAATGTTCATTGAACGGTTATAACACATCATTTAACATAAATATTCGCTGGTTGTATTATATGGAGGACCAGGACTGCCATAATAAAAAATAAATAAATAAATATATAAAAGTATAAATATAAATAAAAATAAAAGTATAAATAATTAAATACATAATTGAAAAAATAATTACATTTTTGTATTAAAAGGCTATTTCTGTATTTTTACATGTATTTATTTATTTATTTGTGCATTTCTACATGTATTTATTTTTACATACATTTATTTATTCTTACATGTATTTATTTATACATTATTTTATGTATTTATTTATGTGTTTCTGTATTTCAACATTTATTTATTCATTCCCGTATTTCCACATTTCCTTGTTTTATTTATTTCCGTATTTCCGTGGCCGTAAATGTTAAGAAGGTAGGCGGTCCTA
>JAODUH010000017.1:79176-91586 GCA_027564835.1 Typhlichthys subterraneus
TTTTTGTCAAATTCGCCAAATATCTCCTTGTGGCTCCTTGTGGCTAGTTTACAGTTTTCTTTGTACGCTGTAAAAATGATTTAGTACTTCTGAGCCCTGGCTCTGTCAATACGATCCCAAAAAAAGTGGTGCAGACCACACAATAACAATATCCTAGCCTTTGCAATATGTTTCGAATGGGTGTGGGTGGCAGAGCTTCTGAGGGAGCACTATATGTCATTGACGATAGAGGTGTTTTGACCAAGTTCATATATCAACAAGCTTTCTCCAGAATAAGTACCTTTGCAGTACCTTTATAGTTATAGTCAGCTATTTTTAAGATAATACACGTTTTGTCAAATACACCAAATATCTCCTTGCATTCGCTAGTTTACCGTTCTCATACCGTGTTGAAAAGATAATCTGATACTTCTACACAGCCATGGCGCCGTAAATAGGACCATAAACAAAGTGTGGAAAACCGCTCGTCGGTTTGTACTACGTAGTACTACGCCTTGCTTCAGAATGCGTTTCGAAGTGTAGAGCCATGCCGCGGAGGGATATTGTTAGCAAGGGTTCTCGAACATGACTAACCCTGCCTTTAAGTTACATGTTCATAAACACCATGCTATAACACTTGAACTGCCAAACCCATTGTTGAAATTGCGCAGCTGTTAAGATATTTGCACAACAATGTAATTATCAATCATATTTTTATTCAACAGTCATATTATTCTCATATATGAAGATTATTTACACATATTTTTTAGTGTTAAGTTTTGGCATTTTGTTCTGCATGTACAATTGTACTGTTTTTATTTTAATAGAGAGAGAGAATAATTGAATTATAACTGACTCTGAGGATTGTTCTCTATTTGGGTGGTTTTATTCTGTGACTTACACCAGCTAAAGGGATAATTTCCTTATCAAACACACCTGAGATATTTCAAATATAAAGTTTGTACTCCAGTTAAACATTCCACAGAGTGAAGCTGGTAATTGAAGAGTTCCCAGTGCCCTGTGGGTGTTCCGAGACATTAAAGAAGGTTTTAGCCTAGCCTCGTATTCCGTGATGTGAATTCAGCGCAGAGCTTTCTTTGTGTGAATCATATTATTTGTACAACAGTCAGTCACTACCAAATGTACTAAATACACAAATGTAAGTTTTGATCTTACTCCTCTTTTCATGCTTTCATAGTTACTGCATGTACTTAACCTTTGATGGTATGCATGTTTGTTAATCATTTACATATTGATATTTTAGTTACTTATTATGGAGATTGTTACCTGAAAAAGTTCCACATAATGTATGTTCATATAAGTTAAACAAAACATATACGTATATTATTATGTAATAATTAAGGAATTACTGTCAAATGAAATGGCTTCCTTTCATTTAAAGTTATATGAACATACTTTCTTTCTCCTCAGGGCAAATTTGAGATAGTGACCATCCTTGTGTATGTATGTTGGCTTTCCTTGTCCAGTCAAGCCTCAGTTAACCTGTGCACGTGCTCTCTCAACTTAGCACTAGCTATTTTAGCTAGTGAGTTTAGATCTGGTGTGTCTGCTGTGTACACATAAACTTCATATAGAGCTTTAAAGAGCTGACACCACAAGGGCCATTTTTGCCAGCTATCTTAATGGAATAAACTTGAGATGAATGTATTGATCTTTTTTTTGTTCTGGATGTTGATAGCAGTACCTGACATTGTTTTAGAGGTGACTCCATGGAGACTCAGAAGTGTTATACAGGTGACGTAGGAGAGTCCATTTTTGAACAAGGTTCAATGTAGGTTCAATTACAAAATGACCATGAATGAATGCAATATATCTGCAGTGGGACCTGACCTTCTAGCATGGTGGCCGTAGTGCATTTGTAATATTCATTGACTTATGCAACATGACACACAAACAAATTAAACTGCTATCACATTAGTTTCTTAATCTGTCATTAAGAAAATCACCATAATTATAATATTGAAATGCTGCTTTTCTTTCAATTGTTAAACCTATTCCAAACTAATCACTCTGTTATTTTGCATATTAACTTCATGCATATTTTTAAAAGAATAAGCCAAAATGGCATAAGATATTTAGACTTCAGAGTGAAAGCAGACAAAATGCATACCATGGCTTGAAATTCATTCCATTAAAATAAAACGCTGCATGCCCCAGTAATTTCAAGGTGTTATACATGATTCTTGCCCTTATACAAACATTGCAGTTGCTCATGTATATATTGCAGGTAATTTAGCTTCTTTTATTGTGAGCTGGACATCTTCAATTAAGGCTCTGTGTGTTGTTTTGAGTCCCCTATTAACACCAGGACTTAACGTGCGTCTGTTTGAGCCGCTCTTAGTTAAATGAGAAATTAAGAGGCTAATAACATTTATTAACCCAGCAGTGGGACGAACATGGCCCTCTGCTGGCTCACTCTCGCGCCTGGTGGTATACAGTCAGCATTGCCCACAGCGCGGGGAGGGAAGTTAATAAAAACACCAATTGCACCCGGCTGATTAATGCAGCCCTGTGGCTATATAGTAATTATCCTCACCACACTTCTCAACACAAGGAAAATAGGTTTGTGTCATCAAAATCTAAATGGAGGCGGTTTAACTGTCGTGACTGTCTTATCTAGATTCAAATATGCAGGATTATATTTAGTGATCTTCGTTGTGTAAAAAAAAAAAAAAAAAAACCTCTTTGTGTTAACTTTGAATTAATAAAATGGATATGATGGGCGGCCAACATTTTTAAATGGTTCTAGTTGTAGGCCTATGCACATTTCTTTTCTTTTTTTAACATTTAAAACATGGTTATTCATTATCTTATATATGTTTTAAATGAAGTACAATGGCATATACTTACTTACTACTATATCACTGGTTTAATTTATGGCTAGACTCAGTGCCAGAAGGTGTCAGCAAACAGTCCAAAAAACAGGTTAGCTAAGGAAGACCCTTGGCTTAGTGCTCCTTCTTCTGTTCTACAAATAATACACTAATTATTAATTGATTAATCTTATACTACACATTTTTATATAATTACGTTCAGGCTCTTAGAGTATGAGGATACAGTATTAATTATGAATTATTTCAAATTATGTATATTATATTTGAAATTGAGACATCCTCAGAGAGACACACACACAGGAAGGAGGAAGATCACAGTGCTCTTTGTCATGTTTCCCATGATGCAGTTTTTGTTCAGAGGTCACAAGGTCAAACATAGAGCAGCAGTTTTCTCATGAATCAAGGTTTTAATTACACACAGGCTGTGGCAGGGAGATTCTGTCCCATGGCCCACCTCAACATCTAATTAGTATGTATTGACAGATAATGATTGACCCTTTTTGTATTTTTTAGAAAGAAAACATTAATTGCAGTGCAAAATATAGCCATATTTGAGAGATTTGAGAAATGTCAGAGATTATCCGACAGATGTCTTTAATTGTAATTGAAGACAGTTATTTTTAGATTTTACAATGTTTTCAGTGTAATGTTTGTGAGTGAGTGCATGCATAAGCGTTTGTGTATGTGTGTGCGTGTGTGTTTGTGGTGGTGTGTACATGTGAGTGCATCATTAAAATATGTTGTAGCCTACTACTGCTGAACTGGCCCCAAGGTTTCCCATTTATTATTTATATAAAAGATACGGTGTTATAATAAAGACATTTGATAACATTTAAAATGGAACTCTTGCTTGCAACAGTAATGAAACACAATTTAATGTATAAATTCAACCAGCCTAATAATTAACCTATAGGGCCAATATCTAAAAGTAAGTTTTAGATAAATACAGAGTAAATTATGGGACTACTGTTCCTTCATTCAGCAATAGCGTGATGGCGGGATTACAGACTGTGCCGTCTATGGATTTCCTGTCAGATGCCATGAATCCCAGTGTTTGTTCTCTCACAGGAAGAAACATGCAAGATGCTCTTAAAGGTATATTCAGCTATTGCAAGCTAATTATAAGATATATTTTATATCTGATGATATGATACATTTAGTCAAATTCACCAAAAATCTTGCATTTTGATATTTTACCGTTCTCTGAGTGTTGAAAAAGCACAGCCTCCGTAAATAGCAACATAAACAAAGTGGCGAACACCTCTCACATCAACAGTCACAGTACTACGCTTTGCTTCACAATGCATTTCAATGTGTGGGCGCCACCGCATAGGACCGCGGAGTGATATTAATTAGATTTGAGCTCAAAGTTAGCAAGTGTTCTTGAGAATGACTGACCCTGCCATTAATGTTGCTTTGCCTCAAAATGCAGCCCCACACAAACTAGTTTCAAGCTTCAAAGTGAATACTTTTTAAACGCAATTGTTGAGGAGAGGTTTTGTTTACCTTTCTATACTTGAATATTTAGCCAGTCCGCCCAAAATAACGTTACTAAAGGTAAACACAAGGGAATTTTAATATATAGACACCATTATGCCATCTTTTCCAAACATATCACAATACTGTCTGACCAAAATCTAATGAAATTATTTAGTTCATACATCTGGCCATTGGTGAGCAAAAACTACTAACAAGATAATCATTATCTGAATAAAATCAATCTCTAAATGACCCAAAACATACATTTTAAATCTAAAATTATTGTTTTACATATCTGCAAGTAGATGTAATATAAAATACCTGCATGCACACCACAATTTGACAGTTTTTTATTTATTTATTTTTAATTCTTTGGGGGGTTATAGTCTTTTTCACTTTTTTCCTATAATGCATCCTTCTTGTTTAATCAGATGAAATGACAGATGCTTTCTCACTCATTATAAACAAAAACATATCTCAGGTATTGATCATGTCTGGATGTCTTCGTCTGACGTTTTTCCCCTGTAGGAAAAGTAAATTAAATCCCTAAATATTGATCAAAATATAATTTGGAATACATTTGCCCCTTTTTATTAAAGCAATCGGCTCCTGATTCTGATTCAGGATGACATGAAAAGCAGACGTTCTAATTTGTAATTCCTTTTTATTCAAAGGAAGGGCTGGGAAACAGACTCTGTCCTGGGGCTTCTGGCGACATGGCAATGCGCTGATCAATAAGGATGTGTGATGGGTTTTGTATTGATCAGGAAAATGTGGGTTGATGAAGTATAGTGGGGACTTCCTCCATACATAATTGTCACACTTGCGCCCACTAAGGTGACGGTCTTCATCCGTAAGGTCCAAACATGTATCGTTCTCATCAGCGTTATTAACCATCCTTAACCCCTTTCCCGTTGTTATGGACTCATGGTCAAGGATTGACTGTGGAGCCACTGTAGGAACTGTTTGAGGCTGTTTGAGGCTTTCGTTTTGAGGCTTCTATCTAGTGTAATTCATCAGCTTCTATAGTATTTTTCACTGATGCTGCTGTTGCAATCTGTGTCCCTCTACAGCTAAATATGTTTTTATTTATTAATAAATTAGAGATTGATTCAAGGGTAAATATTTATATGAACAAGTGCATTTAAATAGTATATATACGTTGTATAGTTTAAAAAAAGTATTATGATTAATCCATTTTTTTAATCGATAATAATCGATATAGTCTGTGTGCGTGTGCGTGCATGTTTTGAAGAATTCCCTTGTGAATGACTGGACACTGACTGGTTACCCAGTAGCCCACTCTCCCTGCACTAATCTGGTATCCCTATTGGCTGGTGCAAAGGCCAGCCCCTCTCAGAAGCGGCCAACAGCAGCCGCTCTCCATTTGTCTAGCCACCCCCAGTTTTAAAGAGCTCCAGTCTCCTCAATGGAGACTGAGTCTTCTCACTTATTCGCTCAGCCTTTAGTGTGCTCTCACCACCGCTGCGCTATATCCATCCATCTCTGTCTCTCTTACTCTCTCTCTCTGTTTTTTCCCTTTACACCATACTATTTGTACCTTTTTTTCCTACGTCTCAGTCTCTCTTCATATTCTTGGGTAGATATATATATATATATATATATACATATATATTTGTATATATGTATATATATACATTATATGCTACAATTTTGCACTTTTCCACCTGTACAGACTGGAGTTTGTTGGTCTGAGGCTAAGGTGTCGTGGCCAGGCCATAGTGACCCGGGGACCAACTGACGACTCAAACTATCTGCCGAGCGATGCGGGGACTCGGGAACTGAGCCTTTCCTTCCCAGCGTCCCGCCGTTGTTTGTGTGTGTGTGTTTTTTCTTTTTTTCTTTTTTTTATCTTTTTTTTTTTATCGTGAAAACCTGGAATGCTTAAGGAGAACTGATGGATGTTTCCGAACTGTGCATCCCAGACCCTCTGTGCTACCACAACCAGTAGGTGCATCTATAATTCCTTTTCTGTTTACTATTTTTATTGTTTGTTTATGCCTGCTGGGGTGCTTTGTTTTGTATTTGTCTGTGTCTGGGTCAGAATAAAACAGGCACAGAACTTATTAGACAGGGTAAACCGGGTGATTTAATAAGAGCACAGGAAATGGGCAGTGTTGGACACTAATATTCTCTGAGCATCACCATACAGCACATGAATGCAACATAATTCACTAATTGGAGTCAGACGCTCTGTGCGCAGTGTAGTTGTGATGGGACAGAGGAGTTTGGAGTAGGGTAATCTCCGGGGGTTGGTGGGGGGCGAGAGGGGAGTCTGTGCCGCTGGTCCTGCAGCAATGCAGCTCTGCGTGAAGATACAGGGCTTACCCCTGTCGGCCACAGGGAATAGCCAGAGGCAGATTAATGGGAGCGATATAACCACACAGCGATCATCTCTCTGCAGCTGTGGTCCCACTGTGGCCCGTGCAAACAAAGCTGTGGTCTAGCCCTGAGTTCGACAGTGTGTGTGTGTGTGTGTGGTGGGGGAATATATGTTAAATGTATCGCTTGACTTAGCTGAGCTACTTATTTTATGTTTGATCTTTTTTACTGTATATGTTATTGTGCAAATACTTAACATTGTACTTTTTTGTTCTGTGCTTGTAATACAGAAATATGTACAGTTAAGTAATAGTGGTTTTATAAATAGAATGACTAAATTAATTATTGATATTCAAATGCCAGAAGCAGTAAAAACTTCTAGTTGTCTGGAGCACATCATTTAAATACAATGGTTTGTACTGATTATATAATACTAAATAATATGTAACAAATATTAGGAATGATGCAGTGATTCAGTAGCCTGAAATATTTGTTTTCAAATGAAACAAATGTATGCTTCTTGAATGGTACAACAATAACATGTCTGGTCACCATGTAAAAATCTATTGATGAAGAGACCCTTCAACTGGACCATCTTAATGTTAACACGGAGATGGGATTGGAAAGGTTTAAACTGTTTGACACTTTATACAACCCGACATGAAGTTATTTTGATAACTGTAACGTTGGCTAGACATTTGAAGCAACAGCAATCCTGTTCATAATAATTTCTAATGTAATCAAGTCTCTATCTGGCATATACTGTATTTGCTGCATTGTTTGGGAGATGATGAGATTATGACTCGTTTTTTTCTTCAAATACAAAATGTTCTTTAGGTCTTTAGCTCTTTAATGTCTTTAGGCCAGTTTTTGCATGTGTTTTGCATTTACCTACAATTAGAAACAATTCAATCCTGCATTAAAATTGGAACTTGCAGTATTTTACTTTGTTAGTCGTAAAAGTAATTGTACAGATTTGTATCCGGCTAATGTGAAATCATGGGCCTGCTTCAGTAACATTGTGTGTGGCCAATAACACATATCTTCAAACTTCTAACATTCAAGTGAAAGTTACAGTACAGTATGTCATGTTGCAGAGTTGGCGAGCGCACACAGTATGCCTCAGTAATTCAAATCATTCAACAAAGCTCTCTCAGTATTGATAATTGTAAAGCTTTACATCTGTTTCTCTAATTATCTTCTGGTGTATCAGAATCAGAAAACAGAATCAGTTCAGTCTTGTTCATATTTTCACATGCTTCAATATTTACTATTAGCCTTATTGCAATGCAGAACACAAAAATAAAATAATCTAACAACAACAATAATAATAATAATAATAATATACCGTATATTAAAATGCTGAAAAGCATTACAAACGTATCCATTCAATTTTGAAATATTTCTGCAGTTTACGTTATTATTTATTTATAAAGTTCTAAATAAACTAAAAAATGTCTAAATACTGAGTTACTTTATATTGATTATCATTTGTGTGTGTGTATGTGTGTGTTTGTGTGTGTGTGTGTGTGTGTGTGTGTGTGTGTTTATACAGCAAGTGAGTCAGCCATGTGCTTCAGGGTTGTATCTGTCTGTATACACCAGATATTCATATTTTCAAACAGAAATCTGTGGTAGGCAATGTTATCTTTGTGCTCTGTTTGGTTTATTAACTGGAAATAAAGCTATATGTTCAATGCAAGTCCTTCACAAGCTACATCACAATAAAAGGCACAGTGTTTTATTCATATAATTTATAATTGTAGAACTACTGACACTTTTCTACAATATGTTGTAATGGGTAGGGCTTGTTAACATGTAGCAGAAATGTACTGTAAATGCATGTTCGCACGTAACTGTAACTGTAACTGTAGGCCCTGTGTTTGGCCTCTAGGTTAGCATTTAAACTTATATATATATATATATATATATATATAATATTTAGACATTCCTTTTTATCATGGTGGATCCCTGATATAGGATCAGACCTGGTCTAATTTTCACTTAGGCTCCACTCTAGCTATAATTTGTTTATGAATACTCACATTGCAGTGGTACCATAACAAATAAGTTAAATCACTTTAAATAATGGCATGCTAATGACGGGACTATATGATTTTAGTTTTAACCATTCTGTCAAATACAGCTATATGCTGTAGCATAAACAATGTTTTCATAATATACAGTACATTTACAAAGTAATTACACTGGACAAAATACATTTCAAAGTTTTAGCTTCCAAGCCTGTTTTCGACTGTCATAACTAATGTCACTACAATCAATGATGTACCTTTTTAAAATTATCTCAGAATAACAATAAGACTGAAACTGTTACTACATACTCATTTGATTCACAAACTCATAAAAAAAATAAAAAAAAATTAATGCTATTGTGATATTATTATGAATCATTGTCCTTTATCTAGACAGTGGAAAGAGACTACATCTCCCATTATATGACTACCACTTGATATGATTTGCATATTAGGGTACAATACTGTATGAACTGTTTGTAATATGCATGCAGCATATTTTCTTTTTGCACATAGCTAACTCATTCTTACCAAGTCAACCAACAGGTATGCTTAAGTACAAGAAATTAAACATGTGGAGAGACACACACACACAGACACACACGCACACACACACACACACATGCACACGAACACACACAAACACACAAACATGTACACACACAAACTGGAACACAGACCAAGCGATAACGCACTGGGTGCTAATTTTAGCGGCACTATATCACTGAGGCACCTGACTATGTCTGTTAGGAGAATCATATAACGTTATCAAGCATGCGAGGAAATATATTCTGCATTTATGAGGGCAGTTAGGCGTTTGAGCTCACATTCAACGCGCATTTGTGAAAAATTGCTCCATGTCTTACCCAGTATCTTCTGTTGGGTAGTGTTGCTTTTGCTTGCAAATGCCTGTACACCGATTTCACAAGAGAGCATAAAGTATTTATGTAGTGTACACAAGTAAAAATAGTATGTATGTAGTGTACACCAGTTAAAATTAGACAAAAATTATGTTTTGATACAAATAAATATTTTTGATTATTTCATAATAATATACAGTATTGTATTGGTGGCACAACCAAATATTAGAAAATAATATATATATATATATATATATATATATATATATCTCATCTCATATCTCATAATCTTTTGTTATGATTAAATATGGCATTTCAAAATATGGCATTTCAATAACCATTTACAGTGTCATGTATGTTGATGCTGCAAAGTATTTCTGATGTAACTTGAGGGCTCTCATGTCACCAGCAGCTGAAATGGATATCTATGATATACATTGATATACATTGTGTTGTGCCAATAGTTGCACTGGAATCAGCCTTCAAAATAAGACAAACAATCCAAGGCCATTATCTATAGGAGGGGGTGGCTTTTATTTCAAGTTTGACTAATGGATATTTGAATAAAATAAGTGTGTATCAAGTTATGATATATATATACACTGTACATTGTATACTGTAGTTTTGTTTACAGATCACATACAGTATGTTCACTTTAACAACATCAATCTGACACACATGCACAATGCAGGGTTGGGTAGATTACTTTTTCAATGTAATCCTGTACAGTTACCAGACTAAAATTATAATCAGTAACATGATTTTTGGATTACTTAAATTTAGTAACACTATTTGATTACTTTCCATTACTTTCAGATTACTTCACGCCTAAACATTGTTATTTGAAATGCCATCCAAAGCAATTTACCGCGTGGGCGTGCCATGTATGTTGCTCAGGGGATCAGATTAATGTAGGACTTTGTTTTACTTATTGATTGACGTTAATGAAAGGTTAATACGAGAACAGACAATTGTTTTTTTTTTTCAATGCATTTTTCTTCTGCCAACTTACCTTTTAAATTTAAAAGTAGTGCTAGAAGTAATGATCTAATAAAATAAAAAAATACATGTAATCTGATTCCACTATTTTAGCTGGCAACTGTAATGGATTACAGTTACAGTTTTTATGTAATCAGTTACTTCCCAACATTTGCACGTGACTGTGGGAAGGTGTTGTATGATGTGTTGTATGGGGATAAGTAGAGAGGCGTGTGGACAAAAAGTGAGAGGGAGGGCAAGGCACACACACCAAAAAATGTTGTTGTAATGCTGGTTTCAACTACAAGGGGAATTCCGGGCACAAATGCCGCAGTGTCCCTTTAATAATTGGCCACGCTCGACAGTGTTGCTCAGATCCAGCACAGACACATCGCTTAGCTCAACTCGACTCGAGGCACGAATAAGATTTAAATACAAGTATGTACGGTGGTTTGGAGTGGGAGCTGTACTGTATAGGTACACAAAAAATAAGAAATAATTCAAGTGAAACTGTTTTAGGTAACTGGAAGTCTTCTCGTCGTCTTTGGCCACAGAGCAGGTGGCTCACGGCCATGCCGACGAAACACTGGGCCGGGCCTGCGAAACTCAAAAGTACGCCCTTGGTGTCTCCCTTGAAACGTTCCCTGTTTGCCACCCTCGTCGAATGCTAAGCAGGAAAGTCACACGAGCACAAGCGGGGTTAATTTAAACAGATACTTGTGTTTTGGTTCAGAGTGACGTCATGTTTATTAATGACGGTGGCCGCTAGCAGGGTACCACCGAGCTCCTTGAGGCGACAGGCTCACCGCGGCATCGCAGGAGCTATAACTTCATTACATGTCGTGACCCCGCCTCTTGATATAGATATATGCTTTAGGCATGCTGTCAAGGACTCTGAATTCATCACCGTGGAGACGGGACGCTTTCTGCGGTCCGACGTTCACTCATGTCCCAATTGGTGGCTATAGAGCTGGAGGACACAAGCCTCCGGGAGGACTTAGCATCAAAAGGACTTTGCCTTATTGACTGATCAAATGAAATTAATACAAATTTGCGGAGCGCGCGCAGTGCGTCTGTTTATGGAGCTCGACTGAGCCCGGCTCGACGTGTTCAATTTAATGGGCCTCGCTGATGCTTCACAAGGTCCCACGTTGAGGACTTAATTCCTCTTCAGCGCGATAATTTGCATTGTGTCAATTGACCAGAGAGCTTACTCGGTCCCACTTGAAATTCAGCCAGTGCCCTAATATCATTAGGCAAATGCAAAGTTGTGTCATTTACACATTTGTTAGAAAAGAGAGAGGGAGAGGGAGAGGGAGAGAGAGAGAAAGAGAGAGAGAGAGAGAGAGAGAGAGGGAGAGATAGAGAGAGAGAGGGCGTGTGGGAGAGGGGGGCAATTTGCACACTACAAGCCTAGCTTGTGATTATCAGTGGAGGTTATTACTGTGGGGAAGAAGACATTTGAAGGTTACTTTTCTGGACAGTAATTGAAATGCAAAATAACATTAGGATCGATGGCCATCTCTGTTTATTTATGAAATCAATAGCGCAACTGTCCCTCACAAGTTCCTCACTGATTCCCAATGACGGTTTAAGTCTTTGCTGGTTCATACCCCCCCCCCCCCCATCCCTACCTCCCCAATATAACCTCCTGCTTCAGGGCTTCTTAAAGGCAGTCAGGGGTGTGTTTGACTTTGCAGGGAGAGCAATTTCCTGGAGGTGGTTGATGTGTATGTAGATGGCGGTTTATACTCCAGGTAAGGACACATCATCCATGTGGGAAATCTAGGAAATCTCTCCTTGTGGTGATGACATTGAAGAGGCTACAAGTTACATCTCTCTCTCTCTCTCTCTCTCTCTCTCTCTCTCTCTCTCTCTCTCTC
>JAODUH010000017.1:91686-104477 GCA_027564835.1 Typhlichthys subterraneus
CCCCCCACACACACACACACACACACACACAAATAGAGCGAGAGACAGATTCGTCGTGAAGCCTACTCTAAAATAGTATTGATAGCAAAGAAGATCTGGCATGCCATAACTTTTTTTTGCTCATACAAACTGGAACATATGCACAAAAAAGGCTGTACATGCCAAATACGCTGTCAGTATACAAAATGATCTGCTTTCATATAATATTTTTAGTTAGATTTTTAAAAAAAGTTTTTACAGTGCAGTTTGCCTTAGCTTACAGTCCATGTGATTAATGTAGTTCTATGTATTACTATACATTGTCGGTGGCAAATTAATTATCTACTTCAGAGGTCTTCAACATTTTTTTGGGCCAAGAACCCCTTCGCTTATGGCACAGGAACTCCCTATCACCTATTGTATAAAATATTTAGTCGCTGGGCCAACAATAATGTATGGTGGCCTAAAGAGCCAGGTATAAAAGTAGGCCACTCCTAAGCTATTGAAATAATAATTCACATATGTATTTATTTATAGCACATGTTGTACTGTATTTATGTTAATGTATATTTTGTATTATAAATGGTAAATGGGTGTATTTATCAAAAGCACTTTACAGTATTTTGCCTGACATTCACTGAGTCAGACACACATAGTGACTGCTGCCATGCAAGGTGCAACCAGCCACCGGGAGCAGTTAGGCATCTTGCTCAAGGATGCTTACAGGTAGGTCAGCACTGGGGTTTGAACCCATGACCTTCCAATTGGAAGTCCAATACCCAGACTACTAGACCATCCTGCCACCCTGAGTGTTGTTTTTATTTATTAAAATGTTTTATCCAAAAATAAAGTTTGGGCTCAAATAATTTGGAGGACCCCCTTCAATACCTCTGAGGACTTCCTTTTGAAAACCTCTGCTCTACTTATTTATTCATATTCAGAATGCATAAATTCTTAATTACCTTTATTTGTGGCAGCATTTTGTTGTTGTGATGTTGCTGGTACTTAAGCATGTTACCGGGGTGCACAACCCTGATTTTCCCCTCGCATATTCGGCATCCATTTCAGCCTCTAACTAACATTGTAATCTAAGTGTCATTCAGGCAGGACCACTCAGTTTAAAGCTGATGGAATTTGCCCTAAACAAGGACAGCCTATCGCAGAACGATTAATGAACTCATTTCATGTCCGTCTCAGCGATTGTGTTGGAATGTGTGTTGTTGAGCGGGGTGATTATGCCACGTTTTGTTGCTAAAAGCTGAACTACTAACAATGTTTCCCTGAAAGTGGATAAATACACAGTAAGGCCCATATACTTAACACTCCACATGTAATCTAGAATGATTTAGGCTGCGGACATCCTAAAGTATGTTGGGATTTGAATATAAATATTATAGATGTATAGGATTGAACAGTATGTTGATGTTTTTAACTTGTGTGTGTGTGTGGATGGATGAGTGAGGGGGGGGTGTTGGTTGAGGAGGCGTAAACTGATAGCACGTATTCGTTGAAAATAGGTTAAAATTTTTCGCTTCAAGAAAGGTGTTCATGCTTTAGCGAGGTGGTTGTACTTAAGCATTATGCTATGGATTATGCTGCCAGGCTGCCTGACGTGACATGCCAACCAGAAAACACACACACACACACATCAGAGTTATTAAGCTTTTCTTAATCGTTTTCATCCACATTATCCAGGCATGACATTTCACACCCATCACACCCAATCTGAAATGGGTGAAAGAACTGTGTTCATTGAATGGATATGGCATTTTGTCCACATATACTCATCAACATATATCTGCTCTTGAATGTAGTGTTGTGGGCATACAGACTTTACTTTATGTCCAACTTCGAGGCCACTGTGGACCCCCAAGAACACGGAAAAGGATGGAATTAATATGATGTATGTTGGCAGGGCTTATAGCATCTTTCTGTGCAGCGGTGCAAACAGTAGGTCATTAGAAATTAGTTGTATTTTGTCAGTGGGGTGTGGGGACTAAGTTAACGCTACACCTCTTTGTAACGTGGAAAACCAAATTGTTAAACTATGAAGCTATTTCTGTCTGCGAGAATTTGTGGTTCGCGCATTTATTTCAATTCGACAGATTTGAAAAGACCCATTAGAAATTTCCATTAAACCTAACAAAAACATCTCCCCAGCGTTGGAATGAACTACTTTTTACATATGCCACATTGTGCTATTCCACAGGGAATCCCTCTATGTAGCTGCCATGGAGCCCAGAATGATTAACTGTTGCCACGCCGCTCTCTCCAGCCCCCTCCGACGGGGAGGACAATATACCTTCCAGGCAGCTACACTGTAGGTGCAAGTTGACTATTAGCTAGATTTAACTTGAGGGCTTTGAATCTTTCATTGACCGCAACAGCCTCCGAGTGGAGCCCAACATAATGTAGCATCGCTCCATCTAAAACAATGTTAACAGTCTCGACTGATTAAAAATGCATAAGGAACGTCTGGAACCCATAAGAGGACGGTTTATTTTTTCATGCCTCATCTGAAACAGGAAGGAAGCGCAGGATCAATAGATCTGATCTAAGGCCCTTGGGTGGAGACTCTCCCCTCCTCCCTTTACCCTCCCCTCTGTAGCGGTAGAGAAATGTTTGCGTTGTTGGGACCATGATGCCCTCGGGGTTTAAGAGAATAATATTTGCTTGCTGAGGTAACAGGTAAAATATCTGCACATTGTTACTAATTTAGCAAATGGCCTGCTCTCATTTCACGCAGTCTTTGCCTGGGTTGCAGACTTCCCGTTCACACCCAAACTTTACAGTTCCCAGGCATGTAAGATGACCTTTAGCACCAAGTGGTTGGACAGTGACATGGCACTTTTATAGTAGCTCCAGTTTCAGGTCAATGTTTTCCTTATTAATTCATTATGTGACTGATACAGTATGTCTTTTACACCGCATTTTTCCGCATCGCTATTTATTTTTACATGACTGAATTCCTTTTGTGGTTGAAACTAATTTGACAACCCATTCAGAGAATGCATGCCTGCTGTCGAGGGTCGTGTGTCTGACGCCATTTATGCTGTTTCAAACGTGAACAGCATAAATGTTCCGGATTAATGGAGTGTCCCTTTTAAGGATACAATGCTAAATAAACCTTGCCATTAAAAAAAACACTTGGTGACATGGTGATGAACCAAATAAAATGAATGAATATAAAAGACATTCAGTTGTGACCGAAGTATTGCTTAAAACACAAGGGTTGGGTAATTAAATCCCAAATGCTCCCACCATCATCTTCACCATCACCACTGCCCCACCTTCTCACCGTAATCCAGCACCGTCCACCGGCGAGCCAACCAGGACTATCGATTGGCTCATTTATTACCCCGCGATCTTGCATACTGTATGCTGAGTGCAACACCTGGCCCTGTCCATTAACGGCCTTCTGAGGTTTCATTCATTCATTTGCTTCTGGCAATGTCCCAGCCAATGGCGGGCGTTGTTTGCGAGACGTGCAGGCAGTGCCTCAGTTGACACGGTCATAAGCCCCGCCCTCTTATTTTATCGCTACATGCACACAGCCTCACAGATGAAACGTGTTTGGATGGTGCCGCTTCGCACTGATACATTTGTGTAATGGAATGTTATTTAAGGAAACAGACAGTCTCTCTAGTGTTGTTGGACTAGCTTTGCCAGCAGTCGTACTGTCACTGAATTGGTTTCTCATGCTTTTTATTGCTAGCCTTTGTGTTTCTGGACACTGTGTTGAAATGCTTGTTAAGACATCTAGAAATGTCTTCTTAGAATGTGTGGTACAGTACATGGAGGTAATTGAAATTAGTAGAGCGCTTAACAATAGCTTAACATCGATTAAAGGTAAACAAATGTGAGAGTGAGTTAGCGGACCATATCTTTGATTTGATCATAGTTTTGTCTTCTACCATAACAGTTACTGTGAATTGAGTTTGTAAAATCATTACTGACATCAGCCTGGGCCGCGTGTGTGTGTGTGTGCGTGTCTGTTCTCCAGGCTGCTAACAAGAATGCCCTCTGAGGACCGCCACATGTCCTCCAGCTGTGGCTCCTACATCAAGACAGAACCTTCCAGCCCGTCCTCCTCGCTGCTCGACAACGGCAGCCACCACAGCCCCAGCGGCAACTCAGACGCCAGCGGCGGCTACGTCAACGGCAGCAGGCGCTCGCACGCTCTCGACTCCCCGCCGATGTTCAACCCGAGCATGCTGGGAAACGCGGGCGCCTGCCTGCGCCGCTACGAAGAGTGCTCCGGAAGCGTGGCGGACGACTCGCCCATCAAGTGCGAGTATATGCTAAACGCCATCCCCAAGAGGCTGTGCCTGGTGTGTGGGGACATAGCGTCCGGGTACCACTATGGGGTGGCGTCATGCGAGGCCTGCAAAGCTTTCTTCAAGAGGACCATCCAAGGTATGTTCTACCCCTCTTTCACAACCTCTCTCTGGCTCACCTGAGAAAACTCTTTAACCCTCCACTGTCCTAAGGCATTTCAGCAGACTACCAGCAGGGGGAGCGAACCGCGGAATGTCATATGTCCGTGTTGTGGTTGCTGCCCGCTACTGGCAAGTGCACCGGGTCATTTTGACCCATAGGACAGCGCGAGGGTTAAATAAACTTTTTTTTTTTTCATTTTGTGACACTATGGGATCCTGACTCACTTTTTAGCTTTTGTTTTTATGTTAGTTAGTCTCTCAACTGTTAAAAAATCACCAATAATGGTAACATGGAAAACATGCTGAGTTACACAATTAAATACCTTTTATTATTATTATTATTATTATTATTATTATTACTGAACCTAAACAGTTAAGCCAGGAACTGACGCAAGCCTATTCTATTGAAGGGTCAGCCAGCATAGATCACATGCTTCTCTGTGCTGGCATCCAACTCCCTCTGGCCTTATAGGGTGCTAATACAGTGTGGTGTGACTAGACTGTATTAGGTCCAGTGGGTTGCCACTTGTGATGTGTATACGTGAGACCCAGATTGGTATCGCCTCTGCCATGATGTGTGGGTTAAATTCCAGAATAATGACCAGAAATGATAATACCCCTAAATAAGATGTAGAATTATGCGTTTCATCAGCCGAGTCTGTGACTGAAGCACTGCATTCATATAAGAAGTGACCACATTGGCCAATTCATCACCAGTTATTTTTATTTATATAGTTGTCTACTAATGAGCAACTGAAAAAGACAACCAATTGCTGTGCCTTTGGCCACAAATGATGACTATTTAAGTAATTGTCTGCTGATGAGAGATGTTGAGAGAATGTGTTTTTCATGTAAACAATACCCACCAGTGTCTCAGATTAAAATGCATGTATTAATTTGTATTCTCAACAATATTAGGTCTCTTGTTAGAAAATCCTCCATTGAATTGTTTAGACAAACTGAAGGTTAAAAGTCCTTTGTCTTGCTTTGTGCTACAATCACATTATATATGGCAGATCATTGTTTTAGCACAACCTGTCAACAGTTAATGAAATGAATGCATTGTTGTTAGTTTAACATGTGCGTCAGACTTTCTATTGTCCCCCAAACCTCTGATCTTCCTTTGCGGAGGGAGGACAGGCCCATAATGGACCTAATCTGTCCGTCATTCGTCCCCGAGCCCCGGGAGCGTTAGTCAATAACAATCAGTGTTGGGTGGCTGTAATTAAGAACCAGGTCTACAAAAGGAGGCTCGGGAGGTACGGCTCCCATCGCAACCCCTCCCCTCACCTGCACCCCGGCCCAGACATCACCCATCTGAGCCGGAGGAGACTGGGGGAAGGGGAAGGGGGGGGGGGGGGGGGGGCTGGGTTATTAGAAGCTGAGTCACGTTTCACCAGGGCAAAAACAGCGGGGGAGGGTGGAGTAGGAGTCCTCTAAAGAAAAGAGAAAGGGGACGTGGTGGTCGTCCTCTTAAAAGGAGAAGCCCCCCTCTTAATGGAATGGTAATCAGGAAAAGGGTGGGCCACCGGCCCCGGGAAAGAACGGGGGGACAAGGAGAGGTCTGTCCTGAGTAGAGATGATTGCATGGCATAATAATATATCAACATTTAGAGGGAAAATAAGAGAGGTTAAGGGATGATATTAGAGTGGCTGAAATGTCCTCTCGGAGATAGAGGTGGACACATGAGCTGATTAACTAAAGGGAGGAAGTAGCCGTCTTTTAGACGGAAGGCAATTTAGGCCGTTCTCTGGCTAAGTTGTTGCAAGCAACGCCCCCACACCTCGACACCTAGACCCTCCCCTCGGGCGCGAACGCACGCACGCACGCACGCACGCACACATACACACAATCACAACCACACACACACTTTCTCTTTGCTATGAATTTAGTTTTCATTTAACTGAAATGTTGCATCTCAAATGTTACAGTACCCCTGTGAACATGGGCTACTGTATTTATTATGGCATTGATTTGACAACAAAGTTATAAACAATCGGGCCATTATTTTAAAAGAAAAAACTAGACAGAACATTCTATTGTTGTTGCAGGTTTATCCACCTATCTGTTATGAGTGGTTGGTTGTATATTTATAACATGTGGCTAAAAAAGAACATTTGCTAAAACACTACAATTGAAATGTAATGTACTAGCCATGCACTGGCTAGTTTTTTTCTATACTGGTGTTTAAAGCTCTCTGTTTAAATGACTCCTCCAAACACCGCAGACAGCCTCTCGCCGACATGCTGGCGTGATGCCACCGGCCCCTTGCTGGGCATGTGACCCTGCTGGCACCATCAGAGCCAGGGCCTGACAAATGTTGGCACCTTCTGCTCGGCGGGGAGGTTTAGGCGTGGGGCTGGGGGTTGTGGGGTCGGGACTGGCAGACGGACCTGCCACCCACAACACCTGGTTTGCCGTTTTTAGACGCCATTAATAAGTCTTTCTTTAGATTTGCAGGACATTGTTTAAGCATTCAGTCAGAGGACGCAGGGAGGGAACCTCAAATTCAAGTGTCTGAAACACAGCAAATGTGTTATGTAGTGTGCGTGCGCGCGCGTGTTGTTACCTGTTTCTAGAACAGATTATATCGCATATAAAATACTTCCCGTGATGTGCCAATAGCTGTCGAGACGGACTTGAATAATGCATCACGTTTAGCTACATGATACGACGCGACTTAGATCGGCAGCTCGACTGCGTGGGGGGAGGAGGGGTGGGGGGTGGGGGGGGCTCTCGGTGAGCTAGGGGAACATTATGTATGAGTGCTCATGGCACAGTGCTTGCATGGGTGCCAGGTGGTTCAGGTTGAGAAGGATGGGCAAGCAGGGTTCATGGTGAGCTTCATAGAGAGGACACGCTGCATTAATGATCTCATTTACCTGGGAATCAAAGAGGGGTGGCTACAAGCTGCTTGTCTTGTCTTACATGTCCCGTCAAAATGCCACTAAACTGTCCTTTCTCCCACAAATGTGTCACGCAGGGTCACCTTGGGAAACGTGTGTTATTTGTTGCGTATGTGTCTGCCCATACAAGTGCAGCAGAGCACATTTGTTTGTTGACAACTAATTGATAACTATTCATTATTTTGTGTACAGGAAATACACAAGATGGACTCTTTTTATTCTTTTTTTTATCTTCCACAGGTAACATTGAATACAGCTGTCCAGCAACCAATGAATGTGAGATCACAAAAAGGAGACGCAAATCTTGCCAGGCGTGCCGCTTTATGAAATGTCTCAAAGTTGGCATGCTGAAAGAGGGTGAGTAACATTCCCTTGGCTTTTTCTTGAGTACGTCGAGAAGGTTGTGGTATCTGAATTTGGACGCTTGAGCTAATTAAACTGGATCAACAAAGAGCTTGGTAAAGACAAACAGACATCTAAATCTAAATATTTATTTTGCAAGGCATTTGAATGGAATTTGACTAATTAGTTGCACTGCAATAGACACTCAGCAACGCAAACATTTACTGTACAGTTTAAGGTGTAATAATATGTGAAGCTATTTACAGATGGTCAGTGGTTAGGTCCTATAGTTTTACATATGCTTTTATATTTAGGGCCTACAGCAAACTAACATACACTGCTGAGAACCTCTCTCTGGATGTCAGACCACACGCCTGAAAGTGTCCACACATCTTCCACATAGCTCCAGATTCCCTCTGTCCTATCCTATTCCAGGCGTGGCTGGAAGGATGACCGGTGACCAGATACGTTGGCTGTAGACTTCGGGAAAACACTTGTGACATCACCCACTATAGCCTCTCTGCGCCACGCGTGGCTAGATGAAATACCGCTGAGCTAGCCGTTCCTATACCAAGACTGACTAAGGAGAGAAGTGTAACAGTACTCTTGAAAAGCACAGGCTGTTCCCCTAAGACTTGTTTCCTATGGGTCTCTCTCTCTCGCTGTCTGTCCCTCTCTCTGTTTTACCTACTCTCTTTTCTCTCTGTCTCCATCTCCATCTCCCTTCCCCCTTTTTTCCCTGCTCTATTGATCCTCTAAATGCTTTCCGAACAGCCCACCTTACTTCCTGCGTGTGTTGTTTCTCATCCAGTGAGAGGCCTCTGGGAGTTCAGGAGGAAAGTCTAGCCGATAGATTTTTTTTTTTCTTTCTTTCCCCAAACCCCCCTCCCAACTGAAGAAGTAGGGTTTATTTTTGCATTTGTGCATTGGGCTAGGAACTTGTGGGATAAAGGGTTCAGCTTTGTTTTCTCTATGAAGAGTGGAGAGCATTATGCTACCTACAGTATGTCTAGGAACGGGTTTCCAGTCTGACATCTAAGATGTAAGCCTCACTTATAATTCTGCTATACTCTATGGATGAAATTCAAACTAGCTGCAAAAACTCCATGATTGATCAAGGCGTGAACTCACACTCTTATAGACTAAAAAGATGACCCTAACTGTACGTTTGTCTCTTGGTTTGACCATGAATATTAATCATCTTTTGCAATCTACAAGTACATTACCAGTGTTTATCCAGCTCCTGTGGTGGAATCCCAGTGTTATTTATACCCGCGGCTAGCCTTTGTTCATGAGCGTGATGTCTCAATCCCCATCCCAAACATCTCACGCCATGGTTTTGACCCTACACCAAAACAAATAATGTTGTCTCAGGAATAAATCTCAAACTATTAGCACATGCTTAAAGGCAAAATAGCTGCCCATTGTCTGTGGCGGACTACACTAAGCCGTTGATGCGTACAATCGGTGGGCAGATAGGTACCTGGCCCCACAGCCTCCACCGCCTGCGGCTGTCCACACATAGCATCACAGCCACTGCAGAGAACAGCGCAGTAGGTGCTTCCCACGAATGCCACCGGTGCTCAATTAAAAGGAACAAGGGCATTGTATCGCTGCACAGTACTTCAGCACGGGCCTCTCGCACACTTGTGGGGGCTTTGATCATGGTGTCATGGAGGGATTGAGGCCTGCCCTACCTCTTGTAATGAGATCACGGTAGAACAAGTGACAGAAGGAATAATCGCATAGGCCTTCAGAATATACACATAAATACACATTCAGTATGGTATTATTAGTATTGGCATTTTAGGCTTAAATGCTTAAAGTCTCTTCTTATACATGATGTGTTGTAAATTAAATTAAATGTGTAGGCTATGTATAAAGTGCCCAATTCCAGAGTTGGTATGTTATTACTGCAGGCAGGAAAGCCCTCCCCCTCGATAATGCAATCACCTGAACCCCCTTATTTACCATCTCAAGCCTCACGACGTCCATTAGGTGGCTTCAGGTGTGTATGGAAAAGGAGGGTCACATAAATCAAGTGTACCAGAGCGCACGGAAGACTGCTAGCAAAGCACGGTTCACAAGGGAGTGTGATAAGCATAATGAGACAGTAAATACAATTAGTCAATTGATAAGGGAGCAAGCTACTCCCTCAATCTAGTTAATGCAAAGAGTGTGCAACTGTGCGCGTGTGTGTGTGTTGAGGGGGGTATACAGTAAAAGTTATGTTGTTGTGTTGTATGCATGGGAAAATGTCGTGTATATATTCTGGAAGACATTGGACTGTTTTGCAAATATAGAGCAGAAAAGCCTCCTTGCTCATTGGCCCCATAGACATTCATCTGAGACTGATAAAAAGGTCACAGGCTCAATGGAAAAAACTCTTCATGTAATTATAACTCATAAGGTATGATGTCGCTCACCGCTGCCAGGACTCTGTCCATATCTATGTTGTCGCTAATGCTCCATAACGATATACCGATTAATGCTTTTATATATTTATCATAGATATATAGATAATTAAACAAGTATTGTTTTATGGTAATGTTAAATTGTTGTTTTGGCTTCATATAAAATATGATTTAACTTCTTCAATGAAGTTAAAAGACTAAACATTGTTATGTTATATTTAGCTAGAGCAACCACTCCTATAATCCAGTCTTCTAATCACATTACTTTAACAAAGTAGCATCCTAAGGTATGTTTTAAACAGAAACATATTTTATTTCTATAAAATATTGTATTAAAATGGGTTTAAAATTCTCATTACATTCTGTTGATGCTACCATCCGCTAGCTTTAGCGTGAACCTGTCGAGGTGTTTGTGGCGCACTCTGCGTGTTCCGTGCGGGATATTCTGACACCGCTGTAACACCGCAGATTAATAAAATCAACCAGACTATTTTGGCAACCGACACCACTGTCTCGCCCCTCACCTCGACCACAGATACGAGTCAGCAGTCTTTCCTGAGCAAACGTGGCTATCGGGGTAACGTTACAGCCTTATTTTCCTCCAGCCACATACACAAAAGATTAGTAAAGCCATATCCAATATCACAGACTGTCAGGTCCCCTCCCGATCAATAGGCGCCGATCAGAAGCCAATCTATACACTAAGATTACATCACCAAAATAAAGATGTAGCAATATGTACTGTATAGGCTTATCGCTGTATGCTTTAAGCCAGTTCGAGTAGCAAATAAATACAATTTGGGATGTACATTTGAAAGAGCTAAATTCCAAGGACACTGTTATCTGAGCCTTTAGTTATTTTATTTTATTTATTTATAAAACAAATATGTGTTGCCGTTGTCCAAGCATGCCGTAACCTACAGTGCATGCAAGCGGCCTTGTGCATGTTAAGTGCCGTCACGGCAACAGGCAAACACACCCGGCGGTCTGGAGTTGGCCTGTCCTCGCTGTCTGGCAGGTGATAGATCAGGCACGGAGGCTAACGTGTCTTGTTCTTTTTTCTTTAGAGATGTGTTGACCCCTTCACAACCCCCTGCCACACACTCCACTTACAACACACTCAAATTCATGTACACACATGCAAAATTGATATAGCCTCTGACAAGCGATAGTTCCATCCTGCCCTCTCTCTCTCTCTCTCTCTCTCTCTTTCTCTCTCTCTGACCCATTCTGTCTTTTTCAGTTACAGATGTAGTTTCTGTCCAATTCTATCCAGAGAGATTTTCCCCCATATGTCTTGTTTTACCCCTTTCCTCTCCTATTTGGAATCTTTTTTTGCTTTTGTTTTACTTTTCACCTTTTGCCTCTCTCTCTATCTCTCTCTCTATCTCTCTCTCTATCTCTCTCTCTCTCTGAAACACAAACACATTTGTGTGAACACGGCACAGCCGGTTCAACACATGCCATGCCAATACACCCGGGATCCTATATCGACCTCCTCTCTCTCTCTCTCTCTCTCTCTCTCTCTCTCTCTCTGTGTCTCTCACTATCCACTGCTGCCCCCGTGTGGCGGCCGTTAGAAACCACACGGAAGGAAAGCCCCACAAGTGCCCCCACTGCTCCAAGTCCTTCTCCAACTCCAGCTACCTGTCGCAGCACATCCGCATCCACAGCGGGGCCAAGCCCTACACCTGCTCCTACTGCCAGAAGGCCTTCAGGCAGCTCAGCCACCTGCAGCAGCACACACGGTACTGTGTGTGTGTGTGGGTGTGTGTGTGTTATAAGGCTGTGCAATTAATAGGATTGTTATTGTTTTTTTTTGGCACATTCTGTTTTGCATAGGGATGCTCATAGAAAAAAGAAAAAGAACATCTTACTGATAACTATGTTAACTAGGTTAAACACATTATTTTATAATTTAATAATATAGTTTTTCTTTCACTGTTGGTCTCTTCCTCCCTGCGCTGGAAACGCTGTTAACGCTACTTAGTGGAACCATGGTCATTTTTCTATTTTTTTCACAATTTTTTTAAAATGCAAGAGACCACTTGTGCACCTACTGGTGGGAGATACGGTGGGAGGCAACTCCTTTAATTCTGAAATATTACAAATACAAGGCCTCTGGGGTGTTCATTCACAACAAATCACATTCGGGGAGTCTAGCACCTGCTTGATCTCTATAAAAGAAATGTCTGCATTCAAATACGTTTTATTATTATTTTGTTTTATTATTTATTGTTTATTATTTATTACTTAAAAACGTTATAATAAAAGATGTACATTTACAATTGGCACGTCGGTTTGAGCAGCATAGGCCTGACATGCCAGATGGATTGTTATTCACACGTCCATCTGGGGAGCCGTGCATTGAAGCTGTTCGAAAAGGGCAGGCACTTTCAAAAAAGACTTGGCAGGTGATCGGATGGTCGTTTTCACTGCAGCAAACCTAAACCACGCCTGTATACAGTAGCTATAATGTTCAGATCACCTACACCCAAAACTTAAAGCGTAAACGTGCACACACGTGTGCGTGTGTGTGTGTGCATGCGCACGCCTGCAGGATCCACACAGGCGACCGGCCATACAAGTGCATCCATCCCGGCTGTGAGAAAGCCTTCACCCAGCTGTCTAACCTCCAGGTAACCAACCAGCCGCACAGTAATGCACCCTTACCTTACCTTACCCTGCCTTTAATAATACCCCAGATCGG
>JAODUH010000017.1:114298-131737 GCA_027564835.1 Typhlichthys subterraneus
TATATAAATACTGTATATATATACATATATATGTATATATATACATATATATATACACATATAATATAATCTATAATAATATTTTTTTTCATCTGGCAGGTTTTTCCACGCTCTCGCTAGCAGACCAAATGAGTCTACTGCAGAGTGCCTGGATGGAAATCCTGGTGCTGAGCATCGTGTTCCGCTCTCTGCCCTGCGAGGAGGAGATCGTGTACGCAGAGGACTACGTGGTGGACGAGGAGCAGGCACGTCTCTCGGGCCTACTGGACCTTCACGTCGCCATCTTGCCCCTGGTGAGACGCTACAAGAAGCTACGCATGGAGAAGGAGGAGTTCGTCACGCTCAAAGCCATCGCCTTGGCCAACTCAGGTACAGCGTGATAAGTCTCAGCCTCTTCTGTCCATTAGCACTACGTCACATAAGCACCTGCTGGACATCTGAGACATAGACCCCTCTAAGCATGTCAGCACTATCAGGAAGTGGGGTGGTGGAGTTTCACTGGCTGATATTCTTGTCACTAACAAGACTCTACGCGTCATTTCAGTACAATGCTAATGCAGTGCTTTATTTAGTATTTTAAGTCTTTCCTTACATTTTAATCAGTAGCCTAACCACCCTACTTATTTAACTGGTTTCATTTTAGAAGACAAACAGGCAGAGTCGTGAAGCTTACTTTCCCACCGAATTCCTCAGTATGAGGGCCATTTCTTACACCCAGCGCAAAGCGGGAACACAAGTGTCTTTGCTAGTTTCAGACCAACGTCGTTGGTCATTTTCCTGTCCAGCGCGCAGTTTTTTAAATAGCAAATGCACTTGCAAACATTTGAGCACCTGTGGGTGTGTTGGTCTAAACACTAATCTTGAGGCAGCGGGAAAGTGATTGCCCGATCGACAAGAGAAAACCTGGTCTAAAGTCATCGACATGCCGCCTTTTCAAGATAGTATTGCCTATGGTGGGTGACTCTGCTCGTTACACATACTGCAACATGCAGGAGCGCACAAATATGCAAAGGATTAAACATTAAAAGAGTACAATGTGAAATATTTGTGTGTAGCCTACATCATCATATTTTATGGATCTTGGTGTAACTCGCTGTAGATGGTCTGCTCCATCGCTTTCACAAACATGACGGTCTAATAGCAATGTATAATAGTGACGCAGGGAATGGGAGATAACACTCGGACTGGTTTATTGTATGTTACGCACAAAACGCATGAATAATGAAGAGAGTAAGTCCAACCCTTTTGAACTATGCGCCTGGCGCACCGACCGTTGCACTGCTAAATTAGCAAAAGGGAATTGCAAAAGCACAAGATTGCGCCTTGCGCTTTAGACCGTGCGCTTACATCCTTATAATAGTGCCGTTGGTTTGACGTACGTCGTTGGTCATCGCGCATGTCAATCAAAATATCTCTCCTGTCATGTAGGTGGGTCTTGATGCAGTTAACCAACGCTGTGTTCCAGAATTCACAACAGAACATGTTATCTGAAATCATTGAATTCTTAACGGTTATTCTTAAGAGCTACTTAGAACTATCCTTTTTCATTGCTAGATCAAATGGAGCCCTTTCACAGAAGTGCCATACCAAGTACAAACCACAGGTGCCCACGTGCAGTAACTAGTTACTACTACTAGTTACTACTAGTAGTAACTAGTTACTACTAGTTACTAGTAGTAACTAGTTACTACTAGTAACTAATTACTAGTAGTAACTAGTTACTATAACATTATTACTTTTTTCAGTAACTAGTAGTGTAACTTAAGAACATTTTCTGGCTACACAGGTTGTAATTTTTTCGGAAGGGGCTGGCAGAAGGACTTCAATCTTCATTGTAATTTTTTTATGAATGGGATTGTATTGTGCTGTCATCTATGGTAGTTATTAAATGTAAAGAATGCGCATTCAGGTGGCATGCAACGTCTTACACAGGTCGTGGAGGAGGATTTGCTACGTTTGTAGAATGCGATTTGGTGTGAGGCTGTTCTTGTGTGGTGCCTAATGCTCTGGTTGCATCACGTATTTAGTCAGCAAAGTGGCAGAGCCAAATGGAACAGACCCGTAAACAAACTACACTTGTGTTTAGCCCTCTGTGACACCATTTTGATAAAGTATGACTAAGATATGCTGCCTCAAAGCTGGAGAGGTGGCATTCTAGGAAAACAAACAAAGAAATAGAGCCGAATGAATCACCTGCGACGATCACGAAGAAAGATGTAAAATAAGAGTAGACGTAAAGGTCACAAACAGGGATATTTAAAATAAAAAACCGTGTGTGTGTGTGTGTGTGTGTGAGCCTGGCCTTGAGTGCGTGAGAGTGTGTGTGTGTGTTTGCCTGATTGTGACATTGCGTTCTCATTCTCTCCTGCCTGTGCGCCACACAGCACAGGCAGATATATTTAGCATTTCATTAGGAAAACAGGGCCTGTCAATAAAATGTGTTAAGTGGAGTGGAATGAGCGTTGGGGAGCGACAGGTCTCGTTTGTTTCCGATGCGAAGATGCCACGCTCGTATCGACAGTTTGCTTTTCATGAGGCCCCGGCCTGTCCCTGCCCCACGACTAATCAATGCCAGTTAGGAGTCTTTTCTCCTGCCTGACTGAAAAATGAAAAATGCTGAGCCCAGAGCTTTTGCCTTTCGGATGACAAACTCTCTGAGGAAGATAGGGATGGGAGGAGGGGCATGGGGGGATGAAAGGCAAGGTGGAAAAACACAAGAATGGGTGGAAAGGTAAAGAGGGTAAAGGCTGACCCAGCCGGGGTGGGGGGGTGGGGTGGGGGGGTTTTAGAGGGCAGCTTGGGCCCGTTTGAACATTTGGCTCAGAGAGGGCCAGCTCCAGGGGTCCCGTGTGTGGGGGCGTGTGTGTGGGTGCGACAGCTGGAGGGATATTCATGGCCATTGATTTTGTAATTAGCAGAGTATTGATGGGATTGATGCCGGGCCGCTGACGGATTACGCGGAAATTGTTTCTTCAAAGTTAGTTTTGCATTCCTCCCTTGTGTCCTCCTTTATAAGCAAACTCGGGAAGCTGTTTACGTTGTGATGCTTGTACACACACAAAACACAAACATATAAAAATGCAGTGTACCGGTATTTCCTCTTTTGTTCTGTCTGTCTTTATTTTGTGTTATTGCCATGCATGTGGGCACACAGACACACACACACATGGGCGGATGGGGGATCAGATCAGTATTAACATGAAGGTTTCAAGTGACGCGTGCTGGAACACATGTGCGGTCCACATAGCCTACTTAATTTCCCAAGATAGAAACGCAATTTACACAGAAGGCGACTGGTAAAAGAGACTTAATCAGTCAGTTAGGAACATAATTAGCCTTGTACTTTCCTCTTCTCTGCCTCATTTACACGTTGTTACTCTGCTCGACAACGTTTTTCATGAACATGAAAGCCCAGACTGATTTAATTCACGCACGTCTGAACTGACAACCCGCTAATCCAACAGTGGGAATGTTTCGGATTCGGTGTCTCAGATGCAGTCTGTTGAACAGCTGTATCTTTGTGTCCATTTATATTATGTTGTGCTACACTTCTCACTGGAAGATGATAGTAGTCCCTGTTTGGCTATGAATTAAGTAGTAGCGTCCTATTGAGGCACATTATAAATTGTAGTTTTAATGTTAACTGTTGCTCTCCTCATTTTTAAGTCTGAGGAAACACGTGTCCACCATGACATGTTCAGACAGTCCATCCTTTAGAGTGCACACCCGTTCTTTTTCATCCTACTTGTACACTTATGCATTGAGAGCATATTTTTAATAAGTCTCAACTGGTTTTATTTTAGAGCCTATACATAAGGGGGCCAACTTCTCTTTCTTATGGAAATTAAGACCATCTGCTGCCATCATTCAGCTGAACGATATCCTAGTAATGCAGCCATCTGAATTCATTAGCAGGGGGATGTATGTGGTCCATGATACTGAGAGAAATGAATCTTTTTCTTGCACGGCAATATATTTATACAACCCTACGGTGCCTCTTTCTCTTCTTCTCTCTCCCTAGAGTCCTGGCCATGCATAGGCATTTATTTAAGGACAGTCATTAAGCACTAACAAGAGAAAACCTTTCTCCGAAATTGGATGTTCAAAGCGGTTGCAGAATTATAAGATAGGCGCCGCAGTATCTCCGCAAATATAAGAAAATAGTCGTCTCTGCAAACCTTTGTTAGCCATCAATAGAATATGAAGCAACATGGTCAAAATGGCAAACAGTCTCTGCTTTCGTTGTTTAGTTAGCGAATGACTGAAAATGCAAAGGATTCTATTGAAATGTGTCAAATTTGGCAGCCATCTTTCTTTTTTTTTTTTTTTTAAGTGTTTTCATTCACATTTCTTCCTGCAGACTCCATGCACATAGAGGACATTGAGGCGGTCCAAAGGCTCCAGGACTCCCTCCACGAAGCCCTGCAGGACTTTGAGGGTTCCCAGCATGTGGAGGACCCCCGGCGGGCAGGCAAGCTGCTCATGACCCTACCTCTGCTCCGCCAGACTGCCGCCAAGGCCGTGCAGCACTTCTACAGCATCAAGATGCAGGGCAAGGTCCCCATGCACAAACTATTCCTGGAGATGCTGGAGGCCAAGGCCTGACCAATAGGGCTGGTTGTTCTGACGGACAACTGTTTCCCCCCTCCCCTTCCCAGTCGAGGCAAAGGACAACCAATAAGGAGTGTGTGTATGTGGGGGGAAGGGGGGGGGGGGGGTCATGTGCCAATCAAAGGCGATGTGATGAAGCTCGGAGAACGGTGTTGGTTTTGATGCTGTCAACATAGAACAGCATAAAAAGGAAACGTGGGTTCAAAAGGGTGATCTGGCGTTGGGTCTAATGTATATCAAGATGCTTTGTACAGAGGTCAGGCAGCTGAGGTCTTGTTATAATAAGCAGAGGCCCATAGCTCTATATTACCCGAAGCATTTGTCATCTCGTTTCCTATCTCGATTCCACCTTGAAAAGAAAGTGTGGTCAAATAGCGTAACTGTCCTAACAAACTATGTGGCCACATGGCCATGTATCTGTTATATTTGTTTCATATTTGTTTAAAATCAGTTGGCAAAGCAATATTCTCCAACTGGTCCCCATATAATATGTGTATTTGTATTTTGTGTGAAATTGCACTGAAAAGGGGGCAGAATCATCAAGACATTCTTATATTTGTCCTCAAAGAAAAGATGCCCTCTACGGGTTTGTACGTTTTTGAGTTCAACATAACATATTTACCTCGTCGTAGCGTCATCCACACAATTGTTCTAGTCAATATGGTGCTTATAGGAGGCCAGAGGTTGGGTAGTGATTAGTCACTAAACGTTTGCACTGAGCAGCTGGTCTTTAAACGATGTGGCAATAATGAGTATTGTAAAGCAAGCAAGGTCTGTTTAGTGGTTTTTGCTTACACACGCACACGCATGGACACACACAGACACACACACATATATACACAAATTCAGATTCGCATGACCCAAAATCTCCCTTTCCAGGTTTTCTTTATCCTGTGGGCTAAATGTGGGTTAAGTTCATATACAGAGATGTATAGCAATTAAAACATACTGCACATCACAAATGACATGCTATAGTCTGTGCTAAAGTGTGAAAAGTATATATCTATTTAAAATGTAAGTCCAAAAGTCTGTTTGATATGTGTAGATTGTATTTGCAAACATTGTGTTTTTATTTTTGTAGCCTTAGTTGCTAGTGACATTCCTTTTATTATATATTTTTTTGGTCAGTTCTTAGCAGGTGTCAGACAGCATAACTGGTTTCAGTTCACTTCAAAAGAATGCCTATTATTAAATATTTATTGTAAACCATTCGATCAATATTATATATACTGCGATAAACTCCAATATGACATTCTGACAAAAGTTACATGTTGTGGTATTATGTAAAATGTTCAGCGTATTAACAGAATGCTGCCACTGTGAAGCACAGGATGCAAATGGCCCATTTTAAAATGCATTATTCATGGCAATAAAAATAAATAGTCTAAGATGATACCACATTTCAGATAACAGTAATAGTACATTAAATTTTTCAATCAAGGTTATTCAAGAAAACAACTATCTTGTAAGTAACTTTGTTTGATCGACTTTGACCAAATACAGGACAGGTACAAGCAATCCATTTGATCTTGTTTAATAATAGTCAAATAACTATGAGTCATTCTGATTTTCAATTAATACTCTTCAGCCCCTTCATCACTGGATTATGTATATTCTAAATGTTGTTGAAAGTATGCAGTACACATTTTCCCAACACAAATTGTACCAAAATACTTTAGAATACACAATAACTAATTTCTTTTAGAAAATCACCATTGGAGGTGCTAATAATTAAGTTATTGTACAGTATGTGCATTATAGCATGCACCGACACTTTATAAAAATGAAAAGAAAGCTAAAAAGTTGAGGCATTTATTTAGTAATTGTATTTTGTTAGAGCATAATATATAATTCCAGGAAAGCTATAAGAAATTTGCCAAAATATTGAAAGAAAGCAATCTGAATTAAACTGAATTTATTAACATCCTGAGCAGAGTTCTTGAAACATGAGCAGCTTAATATTCAAACTAATTAATATCAGAACTAATTAATATCAGAACTGAATAATATAAAGATATATTAATCAGCTTGGCCATGTGATTTTAATGGGAACACACACACACACGCACACACACACACAATAATCATAGGTGTCTAAAGAGTAAAGTGCCATTAGCTTCTCCATTATTACCCAGAGGAAACTACAGAATAACTAACCCTAGAAGTAACTTGCAACCATAGACATGGTCTTGGTCTCCCTGCTTACATAGAAACCTCAGTACAGCCAGGTGTTAGTATGCTTGCCCCAAGGTACCCTTTGATGTATCCACAACCAGACTAAAGGATTATTACCTATGTGCCGTAGCAAACCAAAGTAATGTTTTAAAGTAACAGTGAAAAGCAGTCAGAAATGTGTGCATGAGTCATTCAAGTAGCTTATGCTCGGAAAACTTGGATAAAATCCACTTCCGCATGGTGACTATGGAACTTTCCTTTTGTATGTAATATTATATTACTGTACATGGGTGGAACTTCATTCTGCTGTGTAGCTGTCCACAAGTTATTCGGTACAGCATTCCTAGTCTTTACACTGTTTATTTGGATTACGATGGCTTTTTTTTTCTTTTGATCGGTCAATATTTGCTCAGTTGTCCGTATGCGTGGCAGTTCTTATTCATCCCAGGCCAATGTACTTAAACCTCCTCCTTCAGTTGGGATGGCATTCAAAATAATAGACAAACATGTTGAGTCCTATAAACTGAAAGTGCATTCTTCTGTTCACAGGAAAGTTTGAGAAGATAATTGTTTCTCCACTTCCCCTTTACTCAAATTAATATAAGGAAATAAAAGGCAAATGCTTAATTTATTTTAAGAGGCTAAAATAGTTCTACAGCACTATATCCAATTAATTCTAATTGTCTCCTAAGCTGAAATTCTCAATAGAAATAGAGCAATTAAATTTCTTCATTGGCGCTACCTTTGGGACAAGGGACATTTTTGTTCAGTTAACTGCGGGGCGGATTTGTCTAAGCCGTCAGAAAGACTGCATGGGTGTCTATAACAGTTTCATAACAGAATGATCACTGGGCTATGCAAGGCAAATATGGCCTCCTATATACCTTGTATGTTTGAGCATTCATTTGAGGAATAGGGACAGTTTAATAGTACAGGGATAACACTGCAAATTACATGCACTGACATAAACAAGGTAAACTTATTTTGCTCCCCTTTTTAATTTTGAGGTGCTTTTCATTTTGTGTTTGCCAACATCAACTCAAGTACTGGAATGTATGGTTCATTTTAAGCCTGGTAATTAAACAAGTAATGTCAGTTATATTTAGTTCAATCTATTTTCTTTTTCTTTTTTGTAATCTTTGTCTTTCTAAAAATGCTGGAACACACATTGTATTATTATTACGTTTTATTGTTTGGTGCAGCAGGATATAAGGAAGGTAAAGTCGTCTACACCCTATACCTCAAATCATATTTTGAAAATGACACTGGGTTTGGAAGCGGGCCATGGCGCTCCCTGGGGAATTGGTGGCACAGAAATAAAGTGACATCACTGACTGGGTATTAAGGAAATGTAGATGAACCTCATGCAATTGGGGAACACGTTCCTCTGAGGAGAAAGCTGCTTATTCGCTGTTCCATTTGTGGACTTATCTCCATGCTCTCTGAAATGACGAGATTTACATAAAGCATGGAGGAGCATCCTTGGCCACAGTGGTCCACGGTGTGTAAAGGAAGCAGCTATGTACCATAGACATTTGATTACCCAAGAGATTTGCTCTGTTCAAAAGCAATATGTTAACAGTTGTGATATATGAAGCAAGTTAACGGCTAAGCTTTGGTTCATTTTAATTATGAACTTACCCCGTGTTCAGAAAAAGCAGGGTAACTATGCACACATTCACCGTCCTGTGAAGACAAATGGAATAGTATTAATATATTGCAACGGAAAAGCAGAAAGCCAACTGTATTTGACTTATACAGTATCATGTGGCATTTTTTTGTGTTTTGTTTGTTGTTGCTGCATACTGTACCCATGTGTAAATATGTGCTTTTTTTGAAGTGAGTCAGATCTAATAATGCACTGAATGTCCAGTGACAATAAATCACATGGTTTATGTAATCATACTGCAACTGATTTTTCTCTATTTATATATAACTGACGTCTCTGCATGACTTATTTCCAACTTAAAGAAAACAATAAAACTATACCGTGATGGATAGCCTACACATTTATCTATCGGCATTATATTAGTCACTATAGAGAAGGCCCAGTCACCTGATAACATGCAGTATTTATAACATGTTCATAGTCATTGAAGATAACCTGTCATGTTTCCAGGGGCCTGCTGGCAGCCATCTTTCCGTGGTCTTTGAGATCGGAGACAGGCTGATCCTGATCGGTTATTGGGGATCTGATAAGAAACAGTCACTGCTCGGAATGTGGGAATGTATGCATGATATGCGTGTGTGTGTGTGTGTTTGTCTAGCGGGACAGTGTCTTGGGGTGTAACGGCATCCTCCCGCCCTGACTGTTAGCTGGTTAGCTGTCTACATCACGTCCCATTTGACCTTGCGTTGGCTAGGATGCAGGTTGAATGCACATCTGCCCACACGACCTTCCTTTGTGGTGCAATCCTGTGGAAGTCATTTCATTTAGAGGGCTTTCAGCTTTGACGTACATGGGGGCGGTGGGGAAGGATATTTCTGTGTTTAATCAGCATGCAACGAACCCCCCACCCCTTCTTCCAAAAAACTTTTTTTTTTGACAGTTTATTTGATGTATCAGTCCCTTGGCACAGATAAATCTACTCTACTGACACCATAATATAATCCTATAATAATTATTAATATGGTCCTGGCAGCATTGTATATGTTTGTATCTCACACTAAAATGTTATTTAAAATTGTAAATGTTGAATAAATGTGACTAAAGTAGTGGAATGGGCAGTTTTCAATTAATTGTTTTCACTCATTTCTGTGAAGCAGAAAATTAGGACATGGCCCACTGTCCTCAAAGTGACTCAATTTAATAAAACAGTTTTAATAAAAAAATATCTTATTAAATAAATACCTACGTAGGGGTTATCATCCTTTGACCCATTCCGGTAACCTTCTATTGTAAAGATATATCTGGTCAGTGAGTGCAGCCCTGTCCTAAACACAGGTGTTGTATACCTCCAATACTGCGTGGGTCATCTTAGGTCCACAGGCAACAGGCTTTAAAGTGTAAGTCATGGTAAGCAAGAGTGGTATTTCCGTAGTCAATGTAACTAGGTGAAACTGAGCGAGAGAGAATGGAAACCATCAATATGCTCCTTGTGTAAATTGAAGAAGGTCATGATTTATGGCGCCTGGCTTCGGCCTGCATGCTGAATCTACTCTTTTTTTTCATTCTTTTTTTTCTTGCCTGACTCAAGGACAGGTAAGGGTGCCTTTCCTTCCAGCCCATCCTTAGCTTGAAGCCGGTGGCACTTCATGACGGACGGCCTCGCAAAGACGCATGCTTTTCAAAATGAGTTTAGCGCCATCTATTGAGAGACGCTGTAATTAGCCCTTCACTGTGATATTCTGCCTCTAGTTTGAATATTGAAAACGCATCAAATGGTATTTGCAGAAACAATACTGAAAGATAAAACTGTAAAATAAAGACAAATAACAAGCAAACAAAAAAAAATGTACTGTATATTTTACACATTTAGTCAAGTGATTTATCTGGTGATAATACTCTAAGCTGAATGCTGTGTTTCAGTCTACCTGCAATATTCATAATCTAACAGCCTCTTTTGCATTTTCACTCACCACCTCATCAATCAAATTGGTCTCCCGGTCTCGTTTTACTTAGGGACTTATAAAGAAGACAGCTGTGCTTATTTCCTAATGTCTCTAACAGCTGCAAACTATACCCATGACATTGCATCTGTTGTAGTCTGGTCGCAGTTTGTAGAGGTTTCATCCATTGTCCTACCCTATTAACGAGACAGCAGGACATTTCATGAGGACAAGGAAGGACTGAAAATGTACTTGCACGCAACCAGCTTTTGACATCTGAAATTTGGGACTGGGCTGTAAATTCATAATGTAGGTGCCACAATGGATAAATTGAAGTATTCTCTGAATGCTCAAAGTTTATTATTTATTGGGATGATATATTACATCTGGCAGCCTCTGACATTGTTACTTTGCCTTTTGAAGGAGCCAGACATAACAAATAGAGGACTCATCAGCATTTGACCTCTACATTATGCTTTGTTTACCTGCCTCGCCTCACCTCTGTATCTCCTCAGACAAAATGGGGGCTTTCGCAGGAAGCTATGAGTGTGACAGAGTTTTGTTACTGGGTGGCAAAGGCAAGTATCACATTTGCATTTAGAAATTTCTCAAACAACTTGCGCATGCAGAAACAAAGAGGGGTGGTGTGGGGGGGGGGTGTATTGTGCTCCTCAGGGACGGAGCCACTCCTAGACACTGCTGTCTGGGCCCTGGAGTCCTGACAGCATATTAACTCCCCGGAGATGACAGAGGCATGAACACAAAGTTACAGTGGAAAGTTAGCAGAACATCTTGTGTTATGTACTGACCACCACTATCCATCCATTATATCAATGTATTGCCTTGATCATGTGGTATGTACAGTATGTCAGGCGTTCGCATAAAGAGGTCACTCTTATGCTTGAATACAAGTGTGATATTATATCAGTAATCATACAAAATAGAGACTGTAACAGGTTTATTGAGATTTATTCAATTGTCATATTACGGTACTTGTGAAATTTAATAAAAAATATGAATGCATTTTATGGGATAGAAATAAAGTCGCACTAACTGAACACACATGCTTGTGACATTTTAATATTATATTAAATAAAATTCTGGAAACTCCTGGAAAACACTGAGACATTTTTATGAATTGGATGAAATTGATGATACAATAAAGATAAATTAAATATAATTGAAAGGCTCTTGCGTGTTGAGGAAGGGCATATTTATGATGAGAGGTGGGTTTTGACCATCTTTTTAATTTTAAATAATAAAATAGCAAGTAAACTCAAACAATTATTAAATCAATCAAGAAATTCATCAATCCACTTAATGTCATCTGACTGCTGATGAACACGTTTAGATGTTCTGCCACACATTCTCCTTGGCTGGGGAGGTCAAAACATTCTGCCAACATGATGGTCTGAATACACAAACATTCATGCTGATGGTGCTCTGAATTTCCAAATAGTACTGTACAATGTACTGATACCAAACCTTACTGGAATCTGAGGGCCAGATTACAAATGGTATTTTTATTATATGATTTCAAAACATGATAGATTAACTTGCATCTGACTGCCATAACTAAATGTTGGAAACATACACATACATACATACACATTCATTCTAAATCATTATATAGTGTAATATAGAGTACAGTCATTTCAAAATGTAACATTGTTCAGGTGAGTTTACCTAGCCTGGTTCCAGACCCCTGAATGCACTCCTGATACCACTTTTCAAATGTTTCCAGACATTTCCAGACAATTCCAGGTCTGGCACTATCCTCAATGGCATTTTGCCAAAGAAATGGGATCCTCCTGCCCACAAAAACATCTCTGTTAGGCTTTAGAGCTTACCGATAAGTTCCCCTGACCTTCCTTTGAGGAAATGTAATATCTTACAAGTGTACAAAATTGTTATTAAGTTTCACCCTGTGCACAGGTTACAATTAACATGCTCAAAGACACTATACAGAACATTTTAAATCTTGAATTACGAATCTCGTTGGTGTTCAAATGGAGAGACACAATTATAAGACAACTATGGGTACCTTAGGGTATCATGGACCCCTAACAAGGCCAGGGTATCTTAGCTGTATCCATCCACGGTACAGCATTCAATATGTTTTGCCCTCTCACACACCACTAGGTGTTCCACAGACACAACCTTCAAATCTTCTAAAGCAATGGCAGCTATTAATTCCTGACATTATGAAATCCTTCCACAACAGTGGTCAAGGCATTCTCAGCAGAAGTAGGTATACCATCTCAATTTACACAGTCCATCCTCATTAAACTATGCTATTGATCTTGGCCTAAGTCACCAAAGGTCTGGCGGCATTGCGAGTTGGAAGAGCGGCTTAAATGTAAGAAGAACAAGAAGTAAATGCAAGGGTAGAGAAGAAGAGTCTTCCCCTGAGTGTCCCTTGTGCCAGTTCCCTGATTAGCATTTGACCCTGCTCTTGGCTTTACCACTCACAGCAAGTTGACCTGGCCGCAACACAAAGTCAATGACTGCCAATACTTTGAATGCATTCAATGGAGACTTGTCACTTCTTGTCGACAAAAGCTTAAAAATACTATAAACAAAGAGATTTTTCATTTAAAGTCAGGGGTTATAAAGATCTGTCATTCTGTTCCTTCCTGAGCTTCTCTCCATTCTTTAAGATCATTCTTTAACACTTCATCCCTAGCTTTTTTTGTTTTTCAACTTTTTAGTTGAGTTTTTTCTCTTTTAGTGGATGTGCAGCATGTCTATGTTGCTTTATTTTTAGAACACTTTTTTTTCATGTGGTTAGCGACAGGTGCTAAAGTCCCCTTCGGCGGGTACTTTAGGGATGTACAGGTTAAGCTAATTCTTTAGCATAGTCTGTTTCTGTTGAGTTTAGTTAATCTTATATGAACAAGCTTGTTATACTTAAAGATACAGTCCTTGATTTGTGCTCAGAATAGCCCAGAAACCAGCATTACAACTATTGTATTGAAATGCACTTTTTTAAACCAAGACTATGTTCAAATGCTTGTTCCTACCAGAGGTTTTTACTCATGTTTTTCTTCTTTTTTGCTCAAACACAGAGTCATTGCCTCCTACTGGGCGTAGACCTCATTAATAATAGCCTACAACTATTGGACAGCGCTGAACCAACCGGTGTTGCTACAACTGTTTTGATCGGCTCATCTAGCTCTACCGCGCTCCAAACGGATGCACGTCAGTCTGCTTTTGCACCGTGGTTCCTTTACCTCATTTTACATGCACAGCAACAAGCAACCTTTTAAACTGAATTGTCCTTGTATGTGTGGTGACACTGGTGTTCATAGTGTGACAGGTGTTCTGTACCTCCACAATTACTTTTCAATTAGCATGATGAGCATTTGTCGTTGTTGCCTATTGCCGGCGTTATTCTACGGCCTCGCGCTTTAGTCCATTAGTGACGCCACCGCTGGGGCGGAAGCGATAAAGCATCTGGCCGGGCTCCTGAAAGAGATAGCACCCACTTAATGGTGTGAAAAAGTAAAAGCAATTAATGTCACATTAGCACATTGCTAATATGTCCCTGCCTTCCAGAATGCAGCAGGAAATAATAAACAGTCAGTTTGCAATGACATAGGCCTACAGCTACAGTAAAACCTATGAGCATGCAAGTAAGATGAACAAATATGTCTACTGTAGATTTATTTTCCCATCACATGAATAAAATATAATAAACGTGAAGACATGTTTTGGTGACACTGAAAGAAATAAAATGAGTGTAATTTCTGTTTACAATGATACATTATTTATCTCCTAATCTCCCAAGCAAGTAAAGATGTGTTTGAATAGGCAGTCTTTGTTAAGTATTAAAATGTAAGAGGTCACTGTTTTGACCTCATTGTCATTTACAGCTCTCATATCTGAGCTATAATTCTGCTCATACAACAGCAGCAGTCTCGGGAGCACTGTTAAAACAATGCCTGTCCTCTCTAGCCTGACCGATCCCAAGCTTTTAAGATCTGCCTTAATTGTTGTCTTTTCCAGTGTTTAATTATGAAAGGCACCAAAGTACTGCCATTGGTGCTCTCTAATTCCACTATGTTCCGCTAATTATGTTGTGTTAATTGGGGTTTTTCTATTATGGCGTCACACCCATTAACTCAGCGGTGACACTGGCCTTGATTGAACACGAGGTCATGAAGTCACTTTTGTTTGATTAAAGTTATTGTATCCTACCAAATGTTGGCCCTGACACTAACTGCGTATGAAGACATGACATATGAAACAAGCACAACACAATGCATAGCTTCCAGGTTGGCCGTATGAACTCCGTACTCTTTAATAGCATTTGTTTATAGTGCAAAATATGTGGGTTTCTACAAAAGAAACACTATCCTGGCATGACTACTTTTCTATCACAGGGAAGCTGCCATCAATTATTGCATGTGCTGTAACACAAATACAGTAGAACTCCAGGTCTAATAAGTATCCGTCGCTCTGAAATGTCAGACAATGCAGTGTCATCACTCACTATAAATGGGCTGCTCTTCCTTTGTCTTTGTGTGATACTCCAAGGCCCAGTGCACACCGGTGACGCCGGGAACAAGAAATTATTCAAAGCAGCTTGTAAAATACAACGTGGTATTTTTCTTTCCCTCGCGGAAAAATGTGACATCTATTTAAGCAGCTAATTTTGTATTGATAGTTGATGAAATAATTCCGTGATCTGGCTGATTTAAGTGTCCAAATTCTGATTCAAAATTTGAAGAAGAGTTTATATGTGCTATACTGCAGTAGGTCTGGCAAATAGAATGTTAGAATAGGCTAATCGAAGGCTGACACGACAGATTTAACACAGAGTGCACCTCTATTTAACACAAGGCCCAAAATAGACAGAAACAGACTGATTCCACCACTGCATTCCATTCCCCAATACCCAAACATGCCCTCAATTACCCTGTGAGCACCGCATGTGCAACATCATTAATAAGACCCAGTAATAATTGTGGTGAGCTCCGCTGGCCGTGAGTGAGATTTGACTAATTACTGTAATTGTACTGGAGTCATGCTCATTAAATATGAAAATTGTGCTCTGTGAAATGACTGGGTTTTCATGATCAATCTTGTATGGACAGGCAAGAAATAAATTAGCGAACAGTCTCTTATTGTGCAATTAACTACATAACCACACCCTCCAGTCTGGTTGTGTGTGCATTTGTGTGTGTGCGCACGCGTGTTCATATGGGTATGAGAGGGATATTTAGATTTTAGCCTGCGGGCCATTACATGTTGATCATGAAAGTATTGTAGTTTGGATATAAACTACATTTATCTAGTGTGTGTAGTATAGTATAGAATCATATAGCTATATTGTTTTATACAAGGGTTTTTTACTGAAGAAATTAGATAACATCTAGCCATATAGTATCTTGTCAACATTCATTGTGGTTATAAAAACATTATTATCTTCCTCTTTGTTCCATCCATGTCAGACTTTTAAATGCAGAATGTGTTATTCATAATTCTTCTTATCAGAATTGTGTGACAGTTTAAATATTAGTATACAAACCCATTATGGTCTCTTTAGGTTTTATGCAATAACACAATCTGGTGAAGCTGGAACCAGTCAGCTGTTCATATTAATCAACTGGCCCACTTCCCTTTATGACATAGGGCAAATAGTCATAAGTGCACTTATCAGCCTTTCTAATAGTGTGGACTTTACAATCAGATTCATGGTGGCATAAACTATTACATTTCATCTTTATCACATTGAACAATCACTTCTTTTTCACTGGGATCGTTTATAACCAATGGACAGCTGGTGTGTAATGAAATTCAAAGCAGTCTATCGGCTTGAGGGATCTCCCATTCTGTTTACTTACATTTACATATATTTATGTGTATTTGTTTTCTGAACAACGGACAAGCAACCATGATGAATGTTTAGTTATGTTGCCCCTGGGATAGGTTCTCTGGAGAATACAGTATATTTCAGGTCAAGAAAGTTCCAGTTTAGCTGTTGTCTGTTGTGTATGGTGTTTTACTAAAGTAGAATATATCAGTCACTTGATTTGATAAAGCCTTTATTATTTTCTTTTTAAGATACAATATGTATATAATTTACATGATAACATCTAGCTGTTATTTCAACAACAAAAAAGTTGTATTTTTGTTTACACTAATATTGAAAAAAACATTGGAACACACAAATAGTGAAAATAAATGTCAGGACAATTTTAATAAATATACTCACTCAAAAACAGCCTATACAATCAAGATATACTTCTTTAAATGCAAATACAAAAAGCAGTCAAACAATCGCAGAATAATATTTCAGAAATGTATATTTTACACTCCCCTTTTCATTCTGAAACACTTCAAATTCTAAACACTGTAATTCATTTGTTAATATTCCTTGCTCAAGGTCTTTTTATGAACCTCATCATTAATAAAAGCAGACATTCAATTAGCACCCAAATCTTGATTGCCAATTGTGTCATAACAGCCTTCCTTTCTATGCTTTTTTCTATTCGCCATAGTTGGAAGTATGGCGTGGGGAGGAAAAATTAACTAATTTCATTAATCTAATTGTCATCACATTCAACCAACCCACTAATAAGTACAAATTAATATGATTAATCAATTTGACGACATAAACTCATTCAATGACAATTTTTCAAAGGCAAGTGGGTGTGTTGGGGTGATAGGGACGCACCTTGTGAAGGGAGATGGGTAGTGGAGCAGCTTGCTCTGTGAGAAAGCCTGCCCACCACATTGAAGCACAGGCAGGTAATTAGTCATTGTGAATGATAAATAAACGCTAGTAGAAAAGGTGCAGGGGCGTACACCCCACCACAGTAACTATAGTCCTTCTAATTCACTCAAGCCTTTTGACTTCTTCAAGCTGACTAACTGTAACAGTGCTAGCCTTAACCATAAGTGGACATTTAACCCTTGAGAAGATCTCATATTTGTCAGGAGATAGGATGGGACTCACACATGTGGTATATCCCCATAGATGATTATATAATTCAGTAATATATATATATATAATTTGTTGTTTTGTTTTTTATAAATAACCTGCTCTGTTATATTTTAGTTAGAATCGATGGTTATGACTTACCGTGTGATCATGTG
>JAODUH010000017.1:145214-156355 GCA_027564835.1 Typhlichthys subterraneus
CCTGGGCAGCCCTAAGAGGGGTTCCTCTCTCTGATCAAGCATCCTGGGCGGCCCCAAGAGGGGTTTCTCTCTCTGATCAAGCATCCTGGGCGGCCCCAAGAGGGGTTCCTCTCTCTGATCAAGCATCCTGGGCTGCCCTAAGAGGGGTTCCTCTCTCTGATCAAGCATCCTGGGCCCTAAGAGGGGTTCCTCTCTCTGATCAAGCACCCTGGGCCCTAAGAGGGGTTCCTCTCTCTGATATTTGCGCAGCAACCTCATGGGCGTCTACCTGCACTTTTGCCAGATTTTACAGGGTAAACGTGGTCTCGCACAAGCCGCTGGCTATAGCCATTCTTCCTGCTCCATCCCAGACCTCCTGAAGGACAGGTAGGACTTCCTCACGACTGTTGGTTTTAGTCACCCAGGTGCTTAACTGGAAGTCAGTAGAAATGAAATAGAACGATGGTTACGTATGTAACCGCGGTTCTATGAATTTCGGATGACGGGGCGGGGGCACACGTCACCCAGGCCACAGGTGACCTTGTCGACACACTCGACCTGCACATGCGTGCGATGGACATCCAGGTGCTTAACGCAGCAGAAGAAATGAAAGTGAAGTGAAAGACCACACTGGCCTTCATCTTACATGTGTGTTTTGGCTGCCTGTCTCTGGGCCTTTCGCTCCTTTCTCTTCTGGTCGGGCGGTTTGGCGAAGACAATCTCGATGTGCTCTCCCTCCATCTCCTTGCCATTCATCTCATCCAGCGCCTGGCAAAAGACAGGGCATCAACCTCCTCTCTCCTCAAACATTTTACAGTGGAAACAGACAATTGACGGAGAACAGAGAGGCAAAGTAAGTTGGGAGGAGTTGTTGTCCTGGTGTAGCCAGACCCAATATTCACTTGGTGAATTGGTGGTCTAAGCTTAAAATCGCGATGTTTTGAAATCAAAATATTATAAATGTCTAAATAAATATAATTACTGCTTATCGTGCAGAAAACAAAAATATTTATTTTTTTAACAATAAAAACAGCCCTGGCCTTGTATATAGGAACTTAAACAGTGGCCAACACCACTCAACAATTCCCTTGGCTTCGCAATGCGTTTCAATGTGTGAGGCGGAGCTTCTGAGGGAGCTTGTTTGGTGTAAGCTCAAAGTTAGCAAGCATGTTGGGGAATGACAGACCCTGCCTTTAACCACGGAGGAGAGACCATGATGGAGGACAGATGTACCTTTACTGCCCCCTCCCGCTCATCAAAGTGGATGAAGGCATAGTCCTTCAGCTTCTTCACTCGCTCCAGCTTCCCGAACTGGCCGAAGGTCGTCTCCAGCAGCTCCTCTGTGACACCGTTGGCCAGGTTCCTGACAAACAGCACCTTGACCTGTAGGGGGCAACATACCATAAAAACAAGTGGTGGCCATTACAGCTAAAGTCTGATCTTACATTATGTTCGCACCACCCCACTGAACCTAGAGCTGGCCCAGTGGGGGAGGGGGGAGGGCGTACCTTGGCCATGACCTCCGGGTCGGGGTCCTCAATGGGGTCGGCCCACTCCACCGTCACCACGTTGCCCCACACCTTCACCTTGCCGCTCATGAGGCGCCGGCGGGCCTGGGCGGCCGCCTTGTGGTCCTCAAACTCCAGGAAGCAGAATCCGCGGTTTTTCTTCTTGTCATCCGGCTGGTGGTAAAGGATGACGTCACTCAGGCCCTCTGGTGGCGGGGAAGGGAAGGACAGGGTCAAAGACAGTAACACTACATTATGCACAGCCATAAGGCACACATACGCAAATGAAGAACTGGGCAGGCGAGGGCCAAACCTGATAAGACTTACCCTGCATGCAAGGGTAGTACACAAGTGTGATGTGGGCCTGCCACGTGCGAAATAGACGTAACACGGCCTGTGGTTAGTCAGTGAACAAGCTGTGTGCCGAGAGCTCACCTGTTACTTTACCAAACTCCTCCACGATGTGCTCCTTGGTCTTGTTCTTGGGGATGGAGCCGACAAACAGCCTGTTGTTTGCCACCGATATGCAGACGCCGATGTGCTTCCCTGGCCGGACCTCATGGTTGTTACACTGTGGGGCGGCAGGAGGGTCAAACCAGCACCATCACAACCAGGTCCAGCAGAGGGCTCTGACCTAAAGCACTACAAGGACCCAGGTGGGGGTCAGACATCTTGCTGGGGGATGCTAACAGGTCATGGGTTTAACGCCAGGGCTTGAACCCATGACCCTCTGGCTGGAGGTTGGGGTACTCAATATATTGATTCAATATCTTTATCGCATATCACATCCAAAATGTTGCAGAAATTATGTGGAAAAATGTGTCTGTTGGCTGTTTAATTTAGACAGAAAAGTACAGCTTAAGACTTAAGGTAGCATTAGTGGCCAAAAAGAATGCCTCCTCGGTAGCTTGTAGTTACTGTTGTACCAGTCCAACACGCTTTAAGACTTAAAAATTGTTTGTTGTTTTACTTACGTTTAAAAATATAGAAATTAATATTGATACTGCAGTTTTCATGATCAATACAGCAAGATCAAATGTCAATACCGTGCAACCCTACTGGAGGCCCACACTCTGACCATCTGACCTCAAATCACCCCAAAACATCAAACAAAGGGGCTTCCCAGCTGGAGGTCTCCAGCCCTGGACCAGTAGACTCAGTAGACCCAGGGGCTCACCAGCTTCACAGCCTCCTGGGCGGCCTCCTTGGTGCAGAAGGTGACGAAGGCGTATCCCCGGTTGAGCCCGCTGAGTGGGTCCATCATCAGCCGCAGGTCCCAGATAGGCCCCGCCTTCTCGAAGAGGGGAACCAGCTCGTCCTCAAACAGGTCGCGAGGGATCTTCCCCACAAAGATCTACACACACAGAGAGAGAGGACCATTAGATATGAAGGTGCCGTGTGGCAATAATGTAACTATAGTATGTACATTTCAGCCAACTGTTTTATATCCATTTAAGATGTCCTTGAGTGTTTAGAAATGCGTCCAAAATAAAATGTATTAATATTTAGATATTGAATTATTGTCCAGCTCTAAACTCAGCTATTAATAAGTAATTGGTGGAACTGGTGGACTAGGCCTCTGAGAAGCAGCTGAGCACTAGCTGACGGAGATCATCCATAATGAACACGCCTCCACCCCAGATGAGAAACCCAACAGGCAGCTAACAGCAGACAGCTGAGCTGCAGTCACTCTCTCTCCTCCCATTTAGAGAAAATCAGCGACAACATTTAACATCTGGTTATTCGCATGACAGTTTCTATTTCTTGTCCAACAACATGTGCCAATAATAAAAACACATACATGTGTTATTGTGTCAAGATGGAACGCACATGCTCTGGAGAAAAAACAAAAAAATCGAATTCACACTTCTATCAAAGCACAAACGTATCAGTGTACCAGTCACACAGACAGGGTTCTGATAGAGTTGTGGGTCCACAGCTAACTAGACACACAGGCAGGGTTCTAACAGCCAACTAGACACACAGGCAGGGTTCTAACAGTGTTCTTCTGCAAGTGTGGTGAGTGGGCACCTCGGTACCGACGGTGGGCTGGTCTCCCGTGTACACCTCGTCGGGCGGGGGCCCTCCGTACTTGCGCTGGCCCGTGGTGACGTCCAGCGTGTAGCCGGTCCTGTCCAGCAGGCTCTTGAGCTTGGCCTCGTCGGGTCCCTTGGTGGGGTCCGTCACCTTGGTGCCCTGCTTCTCCCGCTGGCGGTACGTCTTCATCACGCCGCACAGGAAGGCGCTCTTGTTCTGTGGGCACGGGAGGGGCGGAGTCAAGCGTCTCCGTGTGGTACACAACTGTTGCCTAGCAATGAGTCTACGGTGTAGTACTGCCAGTGATGCACGCGTTGCTATACCACAAAGCTGGTGTTTACAGCCAATACACACTGAAAATGCAATATGTCGCCATTTAAACTCCTTTGTGTTGTTGTGTACACAGAGCCAGCAAGCTACTTAGCTGGCATGTGAACTTCACAGAGATCTACCATGTGTGCTGCATGCAAGGGACTGGAGAGAAATGCAGGGCAAAACAGCATCTCTGACCCGAAACGCCGCCCAGTGGAAAGAAGGCATTCGGAGACGTGCCCCGGGGGACGTATTCCAATGCGTTGCCGTGGCAGCAGACTCACCTGTACGTGCGACAGGTCACTCTCTTTGAACTGCAACAGGACCTGGAGGGCACCCTCGTCGTTGAACTCCTTCAGAGCCTCCAGCGCCCTCTCGTCCAGGTCGCTGTGGGCAACCAGGCCTGCGGTGCGACACAATAACAGAGCGCCCTATTGGTCTAAGGTGTGCCATGCGTTGATAACGGTGAGGCAAAGAACCTCCCCCATCAAACAGCCAATGGCAGAAGAGATGATTTCTCCTCTGCCTATTAGGTCATCCCCACTACAGCCACAGAGGCTGACTGACTGTACTGTCCACCTGCCAACAGCTGAGACGTCTTTCACACCCAGGAGAATGAATCCAGACCTTTCTGCATCTCTTCTGGCAGACAAGCACAAGTTCACACAGCTGAATGCCTATGCACTATATTCTCAAATCACAATTCAGTTAACATGAACCTGACCTTGATGTATCGACCATTCATTCAGTTGGTTTAATGTAATAAAACAGAAAGAAAAAACCCAGCTGCACATTTAAAAGTCTGTGCATTAATGTTCTGCATAAAGGCAACCGTTATGGTGTGTGGACCATGTTGTGCACAACATCTGATGCTTTGATGCCAGTATTCTAACAGAATGGTGCAACTTAGCATAACCATCTGTAGCTTTACAGCTAGTGACAAATTAACTTATTTGTAAAAAAACATTTTTTAATTTAAAAATAATAAATGCATTGACAAAGGCATCTGCTAAAAGATGGTAACAAGTCCACCCTTGAGCTGACTCCTGAAAAATTGTTTACAATTTGACAGGGCTAGACAACACAGATCCCTGAAACTAACAAACATTAAGTTGCACTGTAACTAGGATATATAACTAATAACCAACACTGTTGACACACTAAACTTTCTGGCTTTGAGGAATCAGCATTTACAGCATGCTTTGTGACATACATCCCTGTAGGCCTGAGCTGCTTCCATCTGTTCTGAACGACCCCCCTCCTAAGGACTCTCGCCTAATGACTGTAGCTGCTAGCACCCACAGTGACTATTCATATGTACATTCAGAAGGGGGGGGGGGTGTCCTGCATGACAAATATCAGACCAAGTATACTGCTGCAACCACATATTAGGCATGCGAGACATCTTGCAGCTTCATTGTGACTTAGATCGTTAAGTCGATTCAACTTAATTATTTTAGTGTAACATACAATAGTATGTTGCAGCGGGATGTGAGGGTGGATATTAAGAGGTAAACAAAAGCACTAGAACCCGTGCTTACCTGCTACATACAGCTCGTCCAGCTTCTCGGCGACATTCTGCTGTAAGCCAGCCACCAGCAGAGCGTCGTAGTGCTCCGAGCGGGCCGCTGCCGCCGAAGTCTCCATCGGCTCTTCGGTGGCGTTCCCGTTAACATGATCCGTGGCCGTGTCCCCAGACATCTGTGCACACAAGCGGCCCAACACACACACACACACACACGTGTCAACAGCACTTCGAACGTGTGCGAGAAACGTGCACTTCCGCTTTAAAACGTAAATATATGACACCTTGACTTGAACAGGTGCTAGCCTTTAGAGTTAACTTTATAATTACTATTATTACTGATGTTACGGACGACATCTACTCGGATCTACTTTGGCCCGGCCTTCGTTCACCCGGCGCTGGTACGCTAGCTAGCAGCCCTGCACACGCCACCGCGCCTCCGGACGAGACAACGGCGGCTAGCCTCGTTAGCCAGGCCAGCGTCCCCCGCAACAACGCTGAATTAAGATGCTTAGCAAAGGCACCGCCGCACAGGACCACTCGTCTGCGTCTGTAACGCTCTTTACACGAATACATCAACGTCAGGTTTGCATAAATAACATGCACATATCATGGCCCAGTTCACAAAATGCCGGCTAGTTATCTACCTGGCTAACCCCAATGGAGTTGGGGGACCAGCTTGTGTTATCAATCATTTGACTCATAAACAAACAGACAATAACGTACCATGCGTATCCTTTATTACGTGCACGATGTCGCCTTGCAGTATTCCAGGTGCTTTAAAAAGGAGAAATAAATATTATAAGCGCTGAACGTCCAGATCGCTTCTCTACTCCCGGTGAAGCTAAATGGCGGCTACGTGCACGGGGTTTCCTCACCCCCAATCACGGGCTAGACAGAAGTGACGTCACATCCAGCGATGTTCTGCTAAATATTTGTTTTAAATACAAATTTAAATCAAAACTCGGTGGTAACATATCTTATTCAGTCAGACCGCGTCACTTCATAAAATACATATAGCATACATCAAATATCTAAAGCTAATATACTTTGAAGACATGTCTCTAAACGAATCGTTTACACTGAGCCGGTTATGAGCTCAAAAAAGAATGCAGGATTATGAAATATGTCACTGTAACGATAATATAGTTATTTAAATCTTAGTTGTTTTGTGTTATTTGAGACTAGATTTCTTACCATAGCCCACAAGAGGGCGCTGCAAACCACACATCTGTGCCACTAACAGTTAATATAAACATATTATATATTATAATATATAATATTTAATAAATTAAATACACATATCAAAAATATACGAAGATATCAAACACTCTACATTCTTATGTAATATATATGCCACATATCGCTCAGGAAAATCTTTAGTAATGAAAATGATTTTACAAATCAAACAGAATAGAATAATGAATCATTGAACCTGTCCCCGACCAGCTGACTGGCGCTCTGTACGCTAAACGAACGCACCCCAATAGTTTCTCTAAAACCTGATTGGCGCTCGTCTTCCAATGAAATCCTCAGCAGCTCAGCAGGACTGACGCTATTGGCTGAGCGCGAAGTTTCAAACCTCACAAGGACGTCAGGCAGCGAGCAGGGAAGGAAAGTAGCTAACTTAAGCTAACTAAAGCTAACTAAGCCGTCAGTTAGCTTCATGGACAAAACAACAACACATTTGACCAAGTCATTTTTAGCAGTTTTAGAGGACAGTTTAAATGGAAACCTCTATGGATATTGCCGCGCATTTACAGTAAGTGTGTGGACGACGCTGGTTTTGTGTGGCGGTTAACCCGGCTAGCCACATCGCAAATAATAACTACGGAACCAGTGCCAGTCATCAGAAACATATACGGTACCTGTAGAAGTAGTGTAACTAGAATTGTATGTTGATATCTCCGTTTATGTTTTCAGCAATTTTGAAAGCAGATTGAGCACATACACGGGCGATGATCCTCTTGACCCCTGGACCAGGTGAGCAGAGATATCTAAAGGAATATTTACAGAGATTACCTGCAACCCTGTTAACATTGTGCTGCTGTTGAAGTACCCGTGTACAGTATAATAAGGTATTATAATTTTATGTTGGGGAAATGGGGAATGCGTTTGTCTTCTTGCTGCATTAATAGTAGCCTTCTTTGTTTTGATTATTGTCACAAGCAGCAAGGTATTGAGCAAAGACACATATCTTAATGTTGTAAGAGAAAAAGTCTTACCAGGTTTGACTGTAAGTAAAATCTAGTTAGTTATTGCTTTCTTAAGATGCACACAAGTTGACATGAATAAATACGTATTAGGTGCATAATACTGATCGAGTTACGGTTTTACTCCTATTTTCTTTGTGTTTAAGCATGACAGTTTTCAAAATGAATGGACAGAGCTGCTTGGTACAAGGACCGAATGGGCTATAAATAGACCAGAAACCGATTAATATAATGTAGCATTATGTCTTTTATGTTGTTTTTAGGTTTGTTGAATACCTGGAGAAAAGATTGCCAGCGAATGATGCCAAGGGCATGTCGATGGTGTTTGACCACCTTGTAGAAAAGTTTTTACATGACACCAGATATTCAAATGACATCAGATATGTCGACTGCTGCATTAAATATGTAAGTGGGTCATTCTAATCGATTCACATGGGAGTGGATCAGTGCCTTGCTGCCAGAGCAGGTTAGCGGTGTGGCTCAGCCTCCTGCATGACGTCCATGTGTTGCAGGCCAGCTTCTATGCCGAGCCCATCGCCCTGTACGGCCACTTCCATGGGAAGGGCGTGGGCACCAGGACCGCCGCGCTGTACGTGGCATGGGCACGGCAGTTTGAGCAGCGGGGGATGCTTGAACAGGCGGACGCCGTGTTCCAGACGGCCGTGGAGAACCAGGCCATGCCGGCCGACGCCCTGCTGCAGGAGTACAGGTGACTGACTGTTGGATGGCACGCCCTGGCCTGGTGACCCTGTGTCTGTGGCCCCGTGACCCTGTGTCTGTGGCCCCGTGACCCTGTGTCTGTGACCCCGTGACCCTGTGTCCGTGGCCACGTGACCCTGTGTCTGTGACTCCGTGGCCCCGTGACCCTGTGTCTGTGACCACGTGACCCTGTGTCCGTGGCCCCGTGATTGTGTGTGTGTGTGTGTGGCCTGCTGACTGAGTCTCTCTCTCTGATCTGCAGGCAGTTCCAACTGAGGACGTCCAGGGACAGGACTGGACCACTAGGTAGGTGTTTATTAGCAGCATTGTCTTCCACTATGTTCACTTAACACAACATGTCTGTTTATTCTGTTAAAGCTACATACACACACACACCCCTGTGTTTTGTTGAGTGTGAAAACGTAAATGGTGAGTCTGTTGTGGGCGAACCTGTGTTGTGCAGCAGGCAGGAGGACCCCCCTGCAGGACTCCCAGCTGGTCAACTGTCTGTCCCACAGAGACACGGCCCCCCACAGCAAGGTAGGGCCAATGGGGGTCTGGCCCCACCAGGCGGAGGGGAGGGGGGTCTGGGGCCACCGAGCACCAGGGTGGTTTGGTGTTGGGACTGGCTGGTGAACATGGTGTGGCGTTAGCAGAATAAAGGCCCAGCCAGGCATGTTACCAAATGTGTGGCCTCATGCAACACGGATGCAGATGAGCGCTCTGGTTGTTCCACGCATAATTTACATGGACGTAGGGCTGCTCGATTATGGAAAAAATAATAATCATGATTATTTTGGTCAATATTGAAATGGAGGTTATTTAGCACGATTACTTATTGACTTTGGAAAGATGTTGCATTACTGCACACCAAAAAAAACCAATAATACTTATTAATAATACTTTTCACGTTGCTCTTACAGTCTCACGCTGTGAGGGGCTAATGTGCACGTGTCTGTCATTCAGAACAAGACTAAATAAGAGTTTACTTGCAAAAAGTGATGTGCAAAATCATTGTTTGTTTTTGACTATATCGTTTTTGTAATTGAAGAGCCGAAATACAAATCTAATATTTGTAGAGCCCTGCTCGGACGGGTCGGCTGTTTGTCCACGTGTGCAGCAGGCTGAAGCCAGACGAATACTAACCACAAATGAGTTCTAGGCGTTTAACAAATATTTCTTTCAAGCGAATATCTCAGTTACCGTAATTGTTCAGGTGCATAAACAGTCATAGTTAATGTCTCTAGTTCCAGAGCAGGTTTGTTGTATACAGAAATAACAGCCCGAGCAGCGAGCGCTCATCCTGCCTGGCCTGTAGGGAGTGGCACTCTATGCATCTGTGACTTTCTACCACTAGATGTCGCACTAAGCACACCAGCATCTCAAACATAAATACTTTGTGACGCGCGTACGCACACACACACACACAGGCGTGCGCGCACACACACACACACACACACACACACACACAGGCGTACACACACACACACACACACACAGGCGTGCACACGGAACCTACCAACCAGCAGAGGAGCAACATACACAGAGAGTGATGTCATTCTCTGCTTTACATAGAAAACAGTATTTTACTGCTAAATGGATGTTTAAAGCATCATATAATATTGTGTAGAGCACCTTTTAATGTTTCTCTTGTATTGTATTGTATCTTATATCTATACTATTAAAGGGCCAACTGCATTTCATTGTCTAATCTAAATAAATGGTGTAACCGTCTGTGCTTCAGGGGTTGATGGAGGCCCTGTCCAAACCTCCAGTGGATGCAACCGTCAGAATGTAAGTGCTCAGAGCTTCAGTTGGACTTCTCCAATCATTCTGGACATCTTGAAATTGTTGTGCTCGAGAGACCGAGTCTGACTGGACCGTTCCTCCGCAGAATCTCTCGTTCAGACAACTGTGGCGTGAGCTCGTCCGGCCAGAGCTCCGAGGGGCCCCAGCCGGTGTCGGCCTACTGCAAGGAGCAGCTGGAGGCCCCGGGGTCTGAGCTGAGCTTTGAGGAGCTCCGGGCCAACCGCTACTTCCTGAGGGTGAGGCAGGAGGAGGAGCGCAGGGAGCTGGGTGAGTCCTCCATCTACTGGTTCTACTGGGCAGCTCCCAGTAGAAGACCGGTAGAAACCTGTTGTTGTGTTGTCTCCATGGTGATCCAGAGGCCCGCCAGAAGGCATGCAGAGAGGAACAGGATCAGGAGCAGGTGCTGAGGATGAAGGAGGCGCTGAACCAGACCTGTGGACTCTCTACTGCTGCCCCCTACAGGCCACAGGTGAGACCGACACACAACTTGAACACATCCAGAGACAATACAGTTATGACTAGGGATGCACGATCAAATTCCTTCAGTACCGATACATATACCTGCACTTTGGGTATTGACCGAGTACCGATCCGATTCAGTGTTAAATGAAGCTGTATTCCTCACTGTGACTGAGGAAGAGATTGGGAATCATGTTTTGTGTAAGGCTTGAACGTTGCTTTCATAACTCTCTGTGTATGTCTGTATGGGCTATATATGAATATAAGGAAATATTAAAATGTTGTCATTGATATTGTCATCATTAGTGTAAGTGGTTAGGTTTAAGTTTAAGTTAAGTCTATGTATCAGATGTTGTTAGTTTACAGGGGTCTGTGTATCAGACGTTATCTTACAGGGGTCTATGTACCAGACTTTAGCTTACAGGGGTCTATGCATCAGACGTTAGCTTACAGGGGTCTATGTATCAGATGTTGTTAGTTTACAGGGGTCTGTGTATCAGACGTTATCTTACAGGGTCTATGCATCAGACGTTATCTTACAGGGTCTATGTATCAGATGTTATCTTACAGGGGTCTATGTATCAGACGTTATCTTACAGG
>JAODUH010000017.1:156455-175813 GCA_027564835.1 Typhlichthys subterraneus
CTGCTCTATCTCTGCTCCCATAGAGATGCATTACGCTGCTCTATCTCTGCTCCCATAGAGATGCATTACAAAGCTCTGTCTCTGCTCCCATAGAGATAGATAGAGCATCATGTTTCTCTACTATCTTTGCTGCCATAGAAAAGCATCACGCTAGCCTGTCTCCCTCCTGTCTCCCCCCCTCCCCCCTGTGTGTGTCTCAGGCGCTGGAGATGGGGGACATCCGCTCGCTGAGCAGTGACGGGCAGCTGCAGGGCTTCGGGCTTCCCAAGTCGCTGTCGAAGCAGGTCCTGCGTCCGGAGAAGAGCGACAAGGAGTGCCTGCGCGTCGCCCTGCCCCTGCCACCAGAGCCCGTGAAGCAGCGGCCCCATCCTGCCGTCACCACGGCGACCGCCACCGCCTCCATCGCCGCGGCAACTGCCAACGCCGCCAAGCCCTCCATTCCCGACTGCACGGTCTCCAGCTCCGCCGTCAGCCACAGCTGGCACCCGGCCTCCCCTGGCTCCCTGAGGCCCAAGCGCTCCGTCGCCCCGGCGACAACAACCTCCGACGCAGAGCCCGACAACACAAACCGGAATAACTCCTCCGAGGTCAAAATGGCCGCCCCCCGATGGACCGCCGCTCCCAGGGCGGGGGGAGCTTCCCGCGGCGGTGGCAGCATCCCCCCGCCGCTCCGCCACTACATGACTGTGCCTGCGGGGGGCGCCAGGGTCAACCGCAGGCACTCGCTGAACATGGACGCGTGCCGGGACCGCTGCTACGTGACACAGCCCGGCCACCACGGCCACCCCTCCCCCGGGGCCGGCCTGCTGCGCTCCAAGCGGAGCCTGTCGATGAGCGCGGAGCTGCCGCCACTCCAGAGCCTGAGCCTCGGCCGGGCCACGCTCTCCCGGTCCGAGTGGCTCCTGGAGAGCACTTTATGATTCCCTCTCTTTTTATGGAGCTATGGGATCGCTCCTCTTCCCCTTGGTGGGGGATTCATGGGCCCCGCTTGTTGTTGTTGTGGGGCAGACTGGAGGGGGTGGGGGCGGGCGGGGGAAGGAGTTTAATGCCTTGTTTTGAGCTGTTTTCGCTCTCGCTGTGGAAGTACCTGGGCGTTTGTCTCATATATCTGGAAGGCAAAGCCAGGCAGCACAGTGTTTTACGGGCAAATGTTTCCCATTTGTTTTATACCATATAACCTATCAAAGTCCACTTTATAGCGACTTTGGACGGAAGAAACACTGCTGAATGGCACAACCGTGTATAGAGGAACTTTGTGTACAAAGAGGAAGAACGTGACACATTACCCTGTGTGAAAACCCGCGCGCAGGATTTGGAATGCGCTGGAACATTTGTCGGACATGGGGTAGGGAAGGGGTTATTCCGCACGCTCCGTTTTACTTAAAGTGATGCAATCTCTGTCGGGCCCCAGACTCTGTGCTGGTCTGTGGCGGTGCGGACAGATGGTGACACGTCTTAATTATCTTGGCGGCCGTTTGGAGAGATTACGAATGTGCAGCATACCCCAGAGGTGTCGGAACAGAATGTAGTCGGCGGAAACCAATCTCTTCATCATGACAGGCCAGACACGGCACAATGCGGTGTTCGTGGCGCAAGTCGACACAGCCTAATACTGCCCTCTGGTTTGAATCAATAAATTTTTATCACATAATTGCATAAAAGACTCAACGCTGATAGGATTGCTGTCATGGCTGATCTGAATGACAATTGAACCAATACAAACAAGTGTGACAGGTGCGGGAGACAACATTACGTGAGGAAACCCAGCAGGGAAAAGGAACGTTGTTCATTTTCATAATTCTTTTTTTCCCCCCACTGATATCCTGTCACTCCACTGACAGGCTATGTAAATTAAAGTCTGAGTGAGAGAACAGAGAGGCACCATCAGAACAGGAGGATGTCAGCTCTTGATTTCGCTGTTGTTTCTGTTTGATGTTTACAAGTATAAATAAACCAGTGTTAAAAAGGGACGCCCTGATGTTTCTTGAAGGCGACGCAGTCGTTACAAACCGCTTGTCGACGCCTTGAATGTAATCGATGTATACATTTGCCGAGGGCGATATGCACGCCGGCGGTCACACGCACATTACTGTAGCATGCTAGCCTACATTAGCCACCTGTTCACCAGCCACACGCACATTACTCTAGCATGCTAGCGCTGCACAATAGCCTACATTAGCCGCCTGTACGCCGGCCACACACACATTACTCTAGCGCCGCACAATAGCCTACATTAGCCGCCTGTACGCTGGCGGCAACATGCACATTACTGTAGCATGCTAGCGCTGCACAATAGCCTACATTAGCCGCCTGTACACCGGCCACACACACATTACTCTAGCATGCTAGCGCTGCACAATAGACTACATTAGCCGCCTGTACACCGGCCACACACACATTACTCTAGCATGCTAGCGCTGCACAATAGCCTACATTAGCAGCCTGTACGCCGGTGGCCACACACACATTACTATAGAACGCTAGCACTGCACAACCTACATTAGCCCCGCGTCCTCCCTGCAAGGTGCGACTGTCTGAGCGTGGACACAATATCAAGTGTATCCCTTAGTTCAGCAAGCACTGCCAGTAATGATTTGGGGGTTTTCCAGTCATCTTAATGTGCTAAAATCCCCCCGCTCTCTCCCTGCAAAATGTCAGAACCTTGCACAGAGCCCCCCCGGTGTTTGTTCAAAGCAGAGGAGAGGAGAGGAGAGGAGGCGGTTGATGAACAAGGAGGCCATGACGACGCTCCCCGCCACCCCCACATATTCACGCATGTCTGACACAGCTCAGACCTGGTGCGTACGCCTTGTTGGCAGGACAGGGGCTGGGCACACACTGGCCCATACACAGGATTCATTAAAGTGAATGGGTTCGTTAGCAGGCTTCCAATGACCCATTCAATTGAACCGGCCCTCCAGGACCAGGATTGCCCATAAACCTATGGCAAAATAGTCCCTGAAAGTGCTTGGTGGGCAGTTTGAATATATACAGTATATATATATATATATACATACATAAAGAGAGATATAACTTCATGCACCGATTTCCATTTAAAATAAAATGTGTACTTTTAGTATTTAGGCTAACTTCCGGGAAATATTTTGAGGTGCCACGATCCACCATTGCTGTGAAAAAACAGTGACAGTTGGAGTGAACGGAGATGGCGCAACTCTCTCTCTACATGGCTCTGGTTTACATGATGTTGCATGTGGTTACACCCCCCACTCCCACACACACCAATGCCGGCGTCAGCCATGTAGCGCGCCACCCAACACGCCAGCAACCGTTAGTGTCTTGCTCAGGGACACCTCAACACTCACACAGCCACAGCCAGCGGGATTCCAACCAGCGACTCGTCGATCGCCTCACGCCCTGCCCCTGATGCCCCCTGCACAGAGGGGTAAGGGGGGAGAGGGGGGGAGACTGCACATTCAAATGAGCGGCACATAATATCAAGACACAAATATATTATGGTCAGCGAAACAGGCTGTTATTCGCTGTTCATTAAGGGTGATTAACACGCAGAGGCGCTTGGCCCAGACCTTACGGTCTCTGGTGGGTGTCAGGGGGCGTTATTAATAGACCGCCGTCCGGGAAGAGACACCAGGGAGACAGCGAGGGAGGAAAAGGAGAGAAGAGGGGGAAAAGACGTAAGATTGTGGAAAGGAAGATATACGAGGGTCAGGGGAGTGCGAGGAGGAGGGGAAGAGAAATTGCCTGGGAGATGCAGGGAGCTGGGGGGGGGAGAGAAATCTGAGAGGGAGCTGAGTGAGGAGGTGGGGGAGGTGGGGTGAGGCTCAGAAGAGAGGAGCCTTTGTGTGGCAGCCGGCATCCTCTGTATGCAGCGCACATCCTGAGCCTGTAGGGGGCGTGAAGAGGAGGGGAGGGGGGGCGGGACTCTGCAGCCTGCCCTCTGGACACCCCCTTTATCCCCCCCCGCCACACACACACACACACTCCTCTTGACTGCCTGCCTCTCTGGTTGGACCGTCCAGTCAGTCAAGCCTCCCTCTCACACACACACACAAATACGTCACATACACACACATGCACGCTGCACACACACACAAACACATCCGAACCCCTAACACAAATACATCACACACACACACACACACATGCGCACACAAATACGTCACATGCACGCTGCACATGACCACACTCACACACACACACAAATGCACGCACACACACACACACACACATCCTAACCCCTAACACAAATACATCACACACACACACACACACACACACACACACATATCGTAACCCCTTACCCACCAGCTGTTGGCTCATTGGAGGAATCACCTGTCAATCATCCTCCAGTGTGTCCCAAGTCAAGGCAGGCAGGCTAGAGGCCAAGCCGGGCCAGGCCAGGCCAGGCCAAGCCAGTTTGGGACTCGTGCAGGTTCTCCCGTCATTCACTCACAGTGATTACAGTCACAGGATGTTAAATTAATTAGCTCTTCGCCTTCTTATTATGGGAGCCTGTACTTATTGTGCAGATTAATTTGACTTCTTCCCGTCACTGGTAATGGACTTCTCATGCCTTTGTGTGTGAGCTTCTGGTGCCTTCAGAAAGGCGGGAGAGTTCTAGCGTCGATGCTGAGCCGCAATTGAAGGAATCTTTACGTCAGCCCCGTTAGCGTAGCCTACGTCGACGTCGCCGTCTGCGGGTGGGGCCAATTTGTGGTCAACCGTCGTGTTAAAACACCTCATTCAGACTGTCTCAACAAAATGAAGAGATCCTTAGACTAGTGCGTATAGGGCACAACTAATAGAATTGTTGTGCAACTGAAGAAGACTGACGTGCTTTGGAAAGTGAGTGAGCGCCCATGCCGCAATTTAACATTCTATTATCGTAAAGCAGGGTATGCCTGAGCTCAGCAGTTGCACGTGAGACGGTGACATAGTTTGGGAGCTGCAGCCGAAAGAGCCTCGGGCCAGATAGCGAATATAAACGAGGCCCCAATTATTTCCTTTCGCAGTGATGACAAATAGCAGGATGACGTCGCACATACGCAGTTGCAAACCCGAAGAGTATTCTTTTGCGTAATTGAGAGGAGGGAATGGGTCGGCGTCGGCAATTAGCGGGGCTCATTAATAGTGAATGCGCTTACAGTTGCTGAAAACAGCAGCCAGTGCAAGGAACGAGATAATTGAAATGGTTGAAGCAAAACCAAAGACTTCCTTGTTTACTGCAGCGACAACTGTTACCGTCTAGTCGCGTTGACCAAGAAGCCACGGCGTTACTTAACCCCAGCACGCTTCTTGTGACGCTCGACGTCGGGCGAGGAATACTAACAGAAATAGACGCATACATTTTGTATAATTTTCGAGTCAACATCGCTTCAATTACAACTGTGGAGGGGGGTTCTGAATGGATGAGTTGTCTGTGCACGAAGGTCAAACTCCAGAGGGGGTGCTGCAGACTGAGTGGGTAGCGCTGTTCTACATGCGCGCTAACGAAGTGACACAGCGACGCCATCACGCCGCCGCAGCCGACAGATTAGTTACAACCTGAACTCAAATCATCCCGTTGCGTCCCCGCCGCCAACCCCCTCCTCCGTCCACAAGTTCCACGATTGTCTCCCACGCTGGTGAAACAGATGCTATCCTCCTCTTCCCCTCCTCACCCGCCGCCGCTTCTCTTTCCGTTGCACATGCTCCGCTCCGGGGTGATGGACGAGTACCAGGGCCCTGGTCGTGGTTTACACCAGCGATGCCAGGCGCCATTAGGGGCCATTTTATGCCCATTTGCCTGATAGCTGCTATCGCTTATAGAGGTGATTTGCTCCCTGTCTCTCGGCTGAGCGTCGCCGATGACGGATCTTCCATTGACTCCAAGTGTCGGAGAGCCTATGAGCGCGCACACACACACACACACACACACACACACACACGCGCAACACGGGGCATGCAGCCAGCGAGCCGATCTGACATGGCAGGCAACACCAGCGATCTATCATCTTATGTTGGAAAAGGGGCGACCGTTAAATGTCTTTAAGAAAAACTTTGTCTCTCTTAAATAGAAACCCTTTCAGTGACTTACCAAGAGTGCTTATGCAAATCTTGTTACCGCAACAGGCTTCTGGTAAATGGCGTGTTGGGAGGTTTTGGGGGAGCATATTTCTACACATCATTTGTTGTATTTTAAAGCGATTATCGATGCATGGATGACTCTATCAAGCAGTCACACATTTTCTACATATTGTGGGAAAGAAAACAAACTATGATTGATATGCCTACACAGCCTACGTCTTGAATAAATCGCCATTAAAGAAAACCACATGTGGGCTGATCGTGCACGTGCAAGCTATGTAAATTGCACCGCTCTCTACACTACAGCCCGCCCCTGGGCCCAAGATGATACTACCCGTCCCACATTGTCAGTAATCCAAGCATAAATATTGAGCTGATTGGACCGTGTATTATTCTGAGGATGCAATTTTGGAGTGTCGCCTAAAAGCTGGTCTATGGGTTATGGCTACTCTGAACGCATACAGAGATCAAGCTGTAATGTCACATTAATCATGAATTTCTTACTGAGGCCCGCGTCAGAAGGCTTTACTTGTGAAGCCAAAGGGCGAACTCGTAGGCCTATATTCGATCCCGGGACCCTCTCCATATCCGCGCAGCGTGTTTCCCGCTGATTTGAATTGCAGGTGCAAATACTGCGTTCTCTTCTTAAAGAACAAACGTGACACCTTTAGTGACCGAGGAGGAGCGCCGCGACGTGCACGCGTGCGTGTGAGACGTGATGGGGATTCCAAACATTTTGCATTAATCAAATAAAGGTCGACGTGTGATTGGCATTTTAACGACTTAATGGTCGAGGAAAAAATGAGAGAGCGAGAGGGAGAGAGAGAGAGAGGGAGGGAGAGAGCGAGGGGGGGAGATAGAATGGTGTAGCACAGCTTAGAGACACGATAGTATGGCATATAAGGTATAAGGTGATGGGGGTGCGCACTTATTATAATTAGCCGGCGGTCTGACACCTCACCCGAGAAATTGGTCCGACATTTAAACATCCGAAGACCGGTTTCAGATGTGTAATGAGTGTGTACATGGCTGAAAATCTGCCGGCCGTGCTGACAGGGTCTGTGTGCGTGTGTGTGTGTGTGTGTGTGTTTGCGCGTCCACAGTCATGGAATTCAGCTGGGTTTCAGGCAGCACAGCAGCACTCTCTCTCTCTCACTCCTCTGTTACCTTGGCAACATATTTCTGCATGAAAATAGCATCGGAGGAAAACGAGCGGGCTCTAGCTGTGCCAACTGCAAAAAAATATATATATAAATAACAAAAACGCAAAAACATTTGAAGTATAGATAATATGCGGTCTCACGTGTGATGTGCATGTTGAAAATGCACAATAATATCATATATTGAAGCAGACAAATATCAAGGCTCTATTGAAATGGTTGTATCAGACGAGCTCTAGGTTATCATTTCATATCATTAAGTCTGCTAATAAATAATAAAACCACAAAGGTCTCAGTGTCAATATGGATTTTCCGATTCGCTACAAGATAGCCTTTCTGCAGCTGATCCAAGTATTGGACTGCCTGCTTTGATTTAGTGGGCTGAACCTTTGTGTTTGCTGCCACGCAACTTTGCGACCTTCGAGGGGAAACGCGTGTGTGTGTGTGCGTGCGCGAACGAGACGAATCAAGACGAATACTGAGACATAACCAAAGAAGCGACGACATTCGGGCAGACCACGCATTGATGCCGGGCCACAAACAGATAACGGGTAGTCGTTGAGGGTAAACAGTGGGCTACGGGATAAAACAGGCGCGCCAGCTCCCAGGAGACAGACCCCGTAATGAAATAAGCATCTGCGAGAGCAGGTGTTGGAGGCTCGACCGACTTCGGCTGCATAACAAGTACTTTCATCTGCCTTTGTCAATCAAAACAACCCTTCGCGTGAATCAATTCTCTCCCATCTAAAGGCACGGAGCCCCAAGTGGAATCATGCCCAAATGAGACTTTAAACACACACACACACACACACACACACACACACATACATACCCGCACACACGCTCTCTAGCCTGCACAGTGGCGCGTCCCACAATGGCTTCATAGAGGAACGTAAATGAGGTTGTGAATTTCAAACAGTAGCAATGTCAGCAGTGTCGTCGTCTTTGGCCTCTAAAAGTCAATAGGTGGACACTTCAGATGAAACACTGAAGGGGAGAAGAGGGGGGGGGTGGGTGTGTATGCAAACGATAATACATTTCCCAAAACAAAGTATGTCAAACACGAAACAGTGACATTTTCTAAATGGACACACGCCGAGACATGGCGGCATGCGATCAAGGTGACCTCCCCCATCAACGGTTGGACATTTTCAGAACCGTGGACAGCGGTTTCACAGGCTGAGGTCGATACCAATCACTGCCAGTAGGCGGCAGTAACGATAGGCGTTTAAGGGATGCACTATGCATCCGATATTATCAGGCTGACAGATCAGACCAAAAGCCTTCCTGGAAGAAGGATTTCAGAAGCAGCTGAAGTAGGCAGGACGATAATCCTGCTGCATGAGCAGAAAATGAATGAAGGTAAATGTAAAGTCTGTGCCAAGGGACTTTGTTTGTGTGCACTAAATATTGGAGGATATTGCATAATAGCTACCATGAAGAATACAAAGTAAGACCTTGGATGATGATTGAAGGCTGCAACCAACTGATTAACCAATTGAATAATACGTTTTTCCACATTTTTTAAATATATATGGGCTCATCATACCATAAAAAGTAGGCTATGTTATCATACAATGAGGTATTCATACATTTTAGTTATAGTATGGCACTGAGTTGCTCATTAATACATTACTACAAATTACAGTAAACTAACACTTTACTTGATACATTTTCTGTCAGTTGACTAATCAGTTATTTGTTTTCAACCCCATTAACAATACTGGAATAATATTCTGTCAGAACAAACTTTATAGCCTTTAGTAGCAGTACAAGGTAAATTAAGATCACTGAATCAAACAGATATAAAGATACATTTAAAAAAGCATAGGTTCTTTCAACAGGGCTTTAACGACCCATTTTATTGTGGAGAATTGATATACATGGGTGTAAATATGAACAAAAAAGGTTAACGGTTGAAGTCTGTACATTACATTTTTAACAGAAGGTGATGGTCTTGCAGTCAATGAAACATACTCAAGATATCTTAAGACGCTCTGAGAATGTTAACATTTCTCCACTCCCTGTGTACAGACAGTCCATGGAAAAGAAAGCAACTGATGGCTAAAAGTTAAATTGGTTAAACACTTTAAATCACACCTCTATGTCTACATAATTTCAATACAGCCATACAATACAAGTATACACATTAATTTTGTGGTTAGAGGAAAAAAAATAATAATACAACCAAGGTCAGTGTGGAAACGCAAAAATTTCTTCCCATATTTTTGATACGTGAAACAGGTCACACCTTTTATACCGCTATAGATCTCATAACTCAGGAGCAAAAAGGTCACATAATTCGTAGTAAACGTAGCCCAAGTTAGGTGTACAATATGCACACCTGGGGGGGAAGGGGGGTGAGGGGGGATAAAAGCTTTGCAATGAAATTAATTTAAAGTTAAAAAAAATAAACGACCCATCATTCGACGTCGCTCAGCTCTGTGGTAAAAATAGTCTCTGACGTTTCTCTGTCGGGTTGTAACCGGACGCCTTGGGATAAAGAGGGGGTCTCCTCAGCCAATATTAGAGGACTTGGGGAGCGGGCAAGAGTGGGGGAGGAGGAATTGGAGGAGAGCTGAATTTCCCAAATTGTCAAGTCTTTAAATCTCCTTTTCAAAACCAAGAAGTCCCAAGCTTTCTTTTCCCGTCTTTAAATGACGTTTGTCACACGGGGCCGGTGGACGGCGGCATCTCATTGGTTGTTCTTGGCTTTGGCGTGTGTGAGGATGTGGGACTTGAGGTTGGTCGACTGGGCGAACTTCTTATTGCAGCCGTCAAACGGACAGACGTACGGCCGATCTCCGGTGTGGATGCGCACGTGCGTGCGCAAGTTGAAGTCCAGGGAGAACCTCTTCCCGCAGCCCTCGAAGGTACACTGGGAGGGGAAAGACAGCGGCCGTGAGTTGGGAGCCCGGGGAATGTTGCTACAAGATGACCCGCTTTCACAAACTACTGGGTACATTTTTATTTTAAAGCGGTATACTACACGTTTGTTATAATTACATCCTCGGCTAGCCTGGTGTAGCCAGACCCACAACGCACTTGGCGAACGGGCCTGTACACGATCCATGGGGGGTTATTCACTGTTTTTACAATCTAACCAAGGTTAATTTTGAAACTACTGGAGCAGCATTTAACCAAGGGGTCTCAAACCCTGCTCCTGGGGACACACTGTACTGCATATAGTAGATGTCTCCCTGCTCCAACACACCTGATTCAAATGAATGGGTCGTTATCAATCTCTGCAAAAGCCTGACAACGACCCATTCATTTTACTCAGGTGTGTTTGAGCAGGGAGACATCTACAACATGCAAAACACCGGCCCGGTTCTGCAACGAGTATGCAAGGTGCACCAACTACAGGGAGCAGTTAGGGGGGTAGAGGGTTAGGCATCTTGCTCAAAGATGCTTACAGGTAGGTCAACACTGGGGTTAGAACCCATGACCTTCCGGCTATGAGACCAACACCCAGACCACTAGAACCTGCCAACTGTGTAATCATGTGCCATCGACTATACCACGTCCTCACAAACATACAGTACATCTTGTGTATATGCAGAGCTGATCACCATATGTAGTAGCAGTGTGGCGTGTGTTCTCAAGTTACTCCTGTGTGTTGTTGGTATAGTTAAAAGGTATAGTCAACTATACAAGCCAATTGTAAGCTAATACACTCAAAATCAATATTTTAAGCATTTTGCTGGCTTACTAGCTCTGTGCATGCTGAATCTGGTACTTCTACACAGCCCTGACTCTGTAAAAAAATAAAGTGGCAAACACTGCTCACATCAACAAAGCCATAGCACTACACCTTGCTTCACAATGCATTTCTATGTGTGGAGTGCAGTCGCAAAGGGAAATAGTTTTGATTGGAGCTCAAAGTGAGCAAGCGTTTGGGAATGACTAACCCTTCCTTTAATGTAATGTAGATTTCAGTTGTAATCAAAAACATAAACACATAATCAATTAAACACTACTGTATTTGATTATCCAAATGTTAGTAACTTGAGAGCGCATTAAAGACTTAGCACAGCCTCAAAAAATAATTAGGGGCATTGAACGTCTCTTTCTAATTACAAAGTATTACATTTTTGACAATGTTTACAGATTGTCCCCTTTAAGGCTAGCCCACATTTAATCATGGCTACCAATAACGGAATCAACAATGGAGATATTAAAAAGAAATCACTTATGTTTAGGACGTTGAAAACACGGTTCTCTGCTGGTTGAGTTACAACCGCAACTCCCTCCTATATAGATTTTACTTTTATATTTGCTCAATTAATTTGTATGATCCACTGATTACACATTGCCATTGAATGCAGTTGAAGCAAAATGGACAGACAATAGACCTCAACCTCATCATTAGAATTATTGTATTTGTATGCGTCAGAATGCTTTGTAACATAAGGCAAACCAGTCGAAAATGACTATTATAAACCCGTAATTTAATTATATCTTCGCTAGCCTTCCACTAATGATTGCATGTCTCTATATATGTTACAAGCTATCGGTTTTAAAGGTGAACTGTAGCTAGGCCTGTCACGATAACCATTTTTTGTTGGCCGATTAATTGTCCCAGAAATAATCGCGATAAGCGAAATTATTGTCATTTTAAGGGCAGACAAGAAAATGGTGGAATGACCGACTATATCACTCAAGCGGTCGACAAGGGAAGCTGGGAGAGGTGTAGTTTAACTGAAACACTGGAAACTTTATATTAATATAGCCTAGTACTCTACTGCTGTTAGTCAAAAATATTGCGCCATCAAAACAAGCATACACACACACTGTCGCGGTTGGTTGGTTGCGACGATGATTTTGTCCATACGGAGCAGTAACTTCATCCAGTATCTCAGATTAGTGATGCAGTTCATATTTTTGTTACAGTATGTGGGTAAGTAGCGTGCTTTGTAAAGCAAACACAAAATGATTATCACTAAGAATGGTAAAATGTCAACACTGTGATCATATCAGGTTTGTAGCGACACATTTTCACGACTCTCTGTAGACCGGTAGACATTTTAGCCAGCAGCAGAATGCGTGTGTTCAGAATTGGTGAATGTTCGCAGCGAACATGTTTGCTTTGAACTTGAAATTTGAATGTTTGTGTAAAAATTCCAAACATATTAGATTCAAACTGTCACCCTTCATCTAGCGTCACTGTGTGTTTGCTGGACACTACCCCCTCAAACCATTCGCTGCGAACTCAAGCAAACGGAAAACTGTTTCCAATTCTAAACGCACCTCTGTTCCACTATTGTTGTGTGACGTGAATTATTTGCTGTGATTGGTTAAACCAGCTTCACTGCGAGGCTAAGTAGGCTACAAACAAAAGCCCAGTATTTATTCTTCTAAATGTAGTTGGGTGGACTTTACCTAAACAATAAAACACCCATTGGTCTTGAGGAACACTATCAGCTATTGCGGTCAGCTGTGTGTGTGTGTGGCACTGCCTACGAGCAGTCAGAGAAGAGCGCAGCAGCACTATGTTAGCAACACGCGCGTCAATACAATATTATCTCGGTCAGAAACATTATCAAGGTTATGTCCGTATACTGCACCATAAGTTGATATTATCAAGACAGGCCTACCTGTAGCGGAGGAAAAACCTTACAAAAGTGAGAGTTCTGCCACATGTAAAATTCAGACATATATATATATACAAAACATTTAAAAAGTAGATGCGTGATCTATAGTATATATATATATATATAAAATGCTATTTTGACCATGTCTCTCTTGCCTTGCAAAAGCCTCAATGAGACCAACCTGGTTAATTTAAATAAACTGGGAAACTGTAGAACAGTGTATCCCAACAGTGGCCCTGGAATGACCCTGCCCTGCATGTTGTAGGCGTCTCCCTGCTCCAACACACCTTACTCAAATGAACTTGTTGTCAAAAGGCTGAAATACTACCCATTCATTTGAGCCAGGTTAGGACGATTTATTTCATTAGAGTCAGGTGTGTTGGAGCAGGGAGACATCTACAACATGCAGGGCAGCGGCGCTGCTCTACAACCCGCAGGCAATAAAATGACTCGCTCACTTGGCATCTGCTAAACGCTAACGCTGCATAAAAATTTATCCGCTCACGGGAGCGTAGCCCGTTGTCATGGCAGCACACCTGGAAGGGCTTCTCCCCGGTGTGGACAAGTTGGTGGCGCTTGAGTTTGGAGCTCTCCACGAAGGCCTTGCCGCACTCTGCACACACATGCACACGAGGCCCGTGGGTGTGGAGATGTTTCCTCATGGCGGAGTTGTCCCTGAACATCTTCGTACAGCCCTGGGGACAGTAAAGTAGAGCACGCATTCGTCACGCAAACATGCAGGCAAAGGAGAAAAGTCCTTCATGCCAGGGTTTTCCCACATGCATTGGACTCCTGGGGTTTTTCCAACCCCCTTTTCTATCATATAAAACACATCCAAATATATAATGCAGTGTTTATTATTTGTATTATTAGGCTCATTAAAAAAGGTATTTGAACCTGGAAAGGACCAATACCAAGTATTAACGCACTTTTAGAACACTTTTAAGAAGATATGCAAGTTTAAAACAATTTTAAGTGTGATTAATACATGGTACGACATATTGAAGATGAACAAAGAATGACAAGATTACAAATGTGTTCATAACGCAACGTATTTGAAGCACAACTGAATTAATTTGGAATAAACAACCGCAATAGTCTTGATTTGGACAGAAAATGTCAAAGTAACAATAAAAGACTGGTAATTCCCCAAGAGGGCAATTAGCTGCATGCTTGCAGGTGCTAGCCAAACACAGCTGAGGGTTTATGAAGGGCCCGATCATCAGACTCACTTTATGAGGACATGCTATCGTCCGGGGAGCATCATCCTCTTTGATTTTCCTGGGTTTCATCCTGTTTGGAGAAGGAAGGGGGGGCACACACAATAAAGATTCAGATCAATAGACCCAACCACACATTCAGCTGCTTCAAGGACATCCATTTAAAAACACACAGGTGAGTTTCAGTTTTCATTATCTGTCATTTTATTACTGTTAAAATTCAATGAGAAGAGAAAACAATATCACTGAAAACATTGATCATGTGCACCTGTGCATCTCCAAGGAAACACCTTATTTCAACTGTTGGAGGGCGAATTGAGAGACTGCGTGAGGCAGCTTGGCACATTTGTGCGCAAATGGTGAAATGGTGAATGGTTATCGCTCAAATTAATGTTTTATATTGACATTTAATATTAATATTTAATTTTTAATATGAAACAGTGCTGGTTGAGTGGCCTGTGACAAGAGATGTTGTTATCAACACCAGACGGTTCCTTGACTACTTTGAAGCACTTTGAACTGCAAAGCGTGTATGACAAATAATATACAAATAACGTTTTTATTTTATTTTTATCATTAATAATTAATTTTTGTATTTTATTACTGTAGCCTGGTTAAACCAGGCTGATCTGACAAGCTCATCAGGCCTGGAAGTCTCAATGGAAAACCAGAAAGATGACCATCATATAATCAAGCTTACGTTCAGAGAGGGGATGGAGGTACCAACAGTAATTAAGTGTTGGTCTGATGGCCTGCACACTTGGGAAGTGTTCTCAGACGTTTCCTCCTACTTTGAACACACCTCTGTTTCGAAACAAGCGCTGCAACAACCATTTCAAAACACGCTTGACTTAAACGTCATCTAACTAACCCACGTTGATTTGGGCGCCAGCAGGATTGCTGTGTGAACACTAATGCAAACAGGGTTTCCAGATTGTAATCTCAGCGAAACGAAATTGAGAAGTGAGCATTATTCGGGCGGAGCCAGGCTAGTTGTCACCACTCCACGGACAAAAACTCGTTTTCAACTGAAGGTTTACAGGCTGCCAATATGTGTACTGGAGGCAGAGCGTGATACAGCCAGCAGGTGTATCAAATATGTAAACACACATGCAGTTGTGTAAACAGTGTTACATCTAGATTATGTTTCAGTTTCATAAAATAATGTGCATCTATGTGAAGGTTTTAACTACAGTTGGGTAGTTCTTCCCACAAGAGCAGGGGGGTTCGTCTGCTTATCTGCATAACGAACAACACTCACCTGGCAAACTCTGCCAGCTGCTTGGGATCTGAGAGGTCGATCCCCGGGATGCCACCAGGGGGCAGCTTCTTCCCCGTCATGTATTCAGAGTAGTCCGGAGGAGAGTTCTCCCCGATAATCTGCTCTTCCACCACTGACTCATGGTCAATGTCTTTAATATTACCTAGGACACATTGTAGAGACTGAACCGATGACACAGTGGCATGTTCCTATCTAAATGTCTGTGGAGTAGTAATATGTGAATAGCTACCGCCAGTAGCATCGACTTTATGTATTATCATAATTATTAACGTAGGCTATATTATAATATACAGACTGCAATAGTTTACATTGCACAGTTAAATATATAAAAGGCTATTCAATCGCTCTCTATTGATGGTTACACAATAATTAACCGGCGTTGTCGAGAGCTACAATGTGATCGATGGCTGTGGCAAAGCGCGCCACCCGCCATGTAAGAAATGTACCTACCATGCCGACCTCACAGCCACTTCCAACGCGGATAGTTTGACCAAAAAACTATTTACATCCGAATACAGCTAGCATTGTTTAAAAAGCGGCTGGTGAAACCAGCCCCCGTGGTTGTGCGTATGTGCGACGCAGTTTGCGGCCTGTTGCCGTCTGCAAACCAGCAGCGCTTTCGCTCCCAGCAGCGCCGCCGCCATCTCTGTCTGGCCGAACTATCGCCATTTTTTCGGGCCGCCGCCATACTTACTAGTCTCGGGGAATATGGCGGCGCCCAGCAACACCTAAAAACATGGCCTCCCTTCAAAACAAAAACATTTCAATCACCTAACCCGACTTTCTGCATCGACAAAGTGCATTTTTTGTTCTTCAATTCGCGGTGCGACGGATTGCTGGCGCACGTAGACAACGCCCTGTAACAAGGCCTCATGCACGGCTAAGAACAAGCATGAACAATGCGGGATGTATGGTGCGCTACAGCTGACAGATAGACCCAGGGTTACTTACCCGAAGCCCACATTGTAACAGAGAACTCCCCCTCCAGTGTTTTTATTTGCACCTGCTTCTGTTCCCATTTTCTACCGCTAGCCTCAGCACTGCTTAAATAGCTCTTTTTGCCCGCTTTCTTCCCACTGCCGCCGCCGCCTCTTTTCATGCGACCCACCGAGCTTTTCCCCGCTACAGTCACCAAAGTCTGCTCGATGTACTCGTCCTCCACGCCGGGAGCCGGTACTGGGATAAGGATTTGATCCTCGTAACCCCCGTCCGTGTGCAGGTCAGAGTCATCCCCGCCGACCACCTCCTCTCTGGTTTGCACCAGGATCACCTCTTGGTGGTGGTGGATGGAGTTCGACTCGTCTGTGACCAGCGGCTGAAGCGCGATCATGGGCTGGTCGTCGTCTTCGTCGTCTTCTTCATCATCCTCGTCGTCGTCGTCGTCTTCATCGTCGTCGTCGTCGTCTTCATCGTCATCTTCTTCCCCGACCACCGTGGTCTCGATGGTCTCCACCGGTATCGTCTCCACCTCGATCTCGTGGAGCTCCACTATTTCCGCCGGCATTTCCGAGCCGTCCGCCTCGATGTACAGTGTGTCCCCCGATGCCATGTTGAATTCCGCCAGCTTGCCTCTCTCATTCACGCCGTGTTGTGTCCGCTTTAGTCCAACAAACACACCCCCTGCTCTCGCTTGCGTTCTCCCTCTTCGACAACAACTCTTCACTCCGTCCCGCACCAGATCCCGTCGCCACTACGCTCTCACCACGACATAACGCGAGACTCTGTGAACACTATAATAGGTCGTCAGAAATGAAGTACCTCAAATCGTTACGCTATTTATATACGATTCATTTTCACTTTTATGATTATATACAATTGAGGAATAATGTTGACCATATTTTATTTGTTAATATGTCCTACATAAAATCAATAATTTTCCACCTAATCTTACAGCATGCAAAACTGCGTTAATATATTGCATTATTGCAGGTAGCCTATTGTGTCAATATAGTCCTACATGTTAACAGCATTTTGTACATAATCTGAAACTGTAAATATAAAATGATACATGTTATTGTTTATATATGTTTGTTTTGATATATACATGGCTTTATGAAGTATCAATTTCGCTCTTGCGCCACCTACTGTGTGCATACAGTTATATTTGAAAATGAACTGTCAGTAAGACAACCAATATTTCTTAACATTAATTCAGCAACTTTCGCCATCGGAAAAAAGACTGTTAAGATAAAAAATGATTGGGGAAAAAAGGAAAGGCAGAAAATAAATTAATTAATGTTTTTAATCTTATCTCCACCGTACATTTTTCAATTTCTCACAAATCCAAGTATATATTGTGCGTTATTTTTCCAACAATTGCCCTATACATTATTTTCTCTAAACCTGATAGATTTGTTCATATAAGATATCGTTGATTAATCGATGTTTATTCAACTATATCGCCACTCAGATTCAACTATGATAATCTATAAAAATTCTAATGTTTTATAGTCTGTGTAGTATTTGTAACAAAAATACACGTGTTTCTCAATAATTTTGGGCTTTTGCAGTGACTTAATGGGCAAAGTTGCACACTATAGGGTATCATATACGCTTTTTAGATAATAAATCTGTGTCTTACATATTATGTGGTGGTCAGTGCTGCTGGATACATATGCGGTTAATATCGTTGATATTTTAACTCAATCAAAACAATAACATCGCTAAGGCTGTGTTGTGTTTTACAGACCCAGGGCAGCTGGACCGTGAGGAGATATTTGCTGAATTTGACCAAAAGTACAATAGCTGACAGCACCTTTATAGGGTTTTAGATCATTTAGGTTTATCTTATACATCATTATGTTAAACCACCAAATCCCATATTAGACCCACTGGCATCGATCGGCAAGCTGCAAGAAAGACAAAGGTAGAGTGTAATACAATGAAGAAAGACATTATTTATCCAAGACTTTGTTCACAATTTTATTTGAAATCATTTTAATATTTATGTTGATCTTTTTTATTATCATTGTCAAACCAGGAAGCACTCGGTCATATGAAATAATAATAATAAAATGAACAATACTTCACCATATCCTTGCAGCCAATAAACATGTTTATTAACAACATCACAAATACTCTGGTGTATTAATATTATTTTTTTGTTTTTGTTTTGTTTGTTTTTGTTCATTAAATTGCAATGTCGTAAGAACAGTTTCTTCTACCATCTGTTTCAGGTCAATAATAATTTCCCACACATTGCTGTGGAAATTGCTCAATAAAATAAAAACATTTCAAATCTTTTTCTAGATGAAAAATAAATGCTTAGTTTTTTGCAGTAATATCATAAACCAAATAAAAACAACAAATATAAAATACAAAAGCCTGACATAAAATAATGTGCAATAATTATAGGCATTATCATTACTATCAGATTTTCATTGTCATTCTCTCATTATTACCAACATATACTCTCTAAACTCAAGTAATTTTATGTTGTATTATTATTATTTTTATGTTTGATGTACCGGGCGGGCCGGGTAGAACGTCTCAAAGGACCGCATCCGGCCCCCGGGCCTGACTTTGCCCAGGCCTGCTCTAAACTCTACCACGACAATCATAACAATGATAGTAGCAATAATGAACATAATAGGTAAAACAACAACATCAATTAGAAGAAAGCAAAAAGAGAGAAGTAAACACGTTGTTTTCTGTTTTCCTTGAGGCTGGGGACAGAAGAAGAAACTGGGCTAACAGACTTCTTAAGAAACCAAGGTTATCAGTGCCAGAGTGTGCCAACCCCCCCTTACAAACCAAACCAAACAGTAAAGAGACATATCCGCGGTGTTGCCGTCGGTGTTGCCGCGTCAACTCCGCAGCTACATAGAAAACAACAGATGTCACAGTTTGGGCCTGCCGAACTCCCCCCTCTTCCTCCTCCTCCTCCTCCTCTTCCTCCTCCTCTTCCTCCTCGTCTTCCGCGTCAGGTGTTCACAGCAGCTGGTGCAGGGGCGATGCTTTGAAGATGGGGAGCGGCTTGCAAGGATTATGTCGTGCTAATTCTACTGAGTTCATGTCTAATGACTGTGAGAGAGAGAGAGAGAGGGGGGGGGGGGGG
>JAODUH010000017.1:206832-226750 GCA_027564835.1 Typhlichthys subterraneus
ACGCCTCGGGATCCCCCAGTCAGAGCTTTCCAATGTGGCTCGGGAAAGGGAGGTTTGGGGTCCCCTGCTGGAGCTGCCCCCCGACCCGACTCTGGATAAGCGGATGAGGATGGATGGATGGATGGATGGATTTGCACAGCCCTAAGCCCACGGACAAAGGATGCACAATACGTACATATTCACAGGCATGCAACAGTACTACCTTGTGAAATAAAAACAATAAACCACAACTGTATTTCGTGCCGCAAAATGGTCCAAATATTTCCCTCGTCATGACACCTTTATTGAATTTTATCCGTGTATCACACAGTGTTCTTTTTTTACGGGGATTTCCATACATGAAAAGGATACAGCCATTAGATGACGCTTGTGAATGTTGCCAGCTTTTGCGATTGTTTGTATCATTGTATTTTCTTAATTTGAGGAAATTTCCCTAAGGGAAAAACATAGGGGGTGGGCAGATAGACACAGATGGAACACACCTGTAAAGAAAATATAATTTCAAACTTTCAGGAGTGTGTGTGACATTACTGTAAAGGTGGTGTGCTGCATTGCCTAAGGGGTGAGTGGGCTACGGCTCGCCTCTGACGCGGCGTAGGCCCTGAAAACCAGACCGTCTATTGTTGTTCAGACTGTTCAGGGAGGCAGATTATTAAAGCCAAATGACACCGTTCAGAACATGTTAAGAACGAATGATGAACACGAGACAGAAGGTATGGAAGAAACTGAGACTTTCCTGACACGAATCATTTTCTAAATAGTGAAACATCTTACGTGGACATATTTTTTGCCGAACTTAGGTCCCATAATGTGGAAGTGACGGTTCTCTATAGAAACCGCTCACAACAATAACCTTGACATCAAAATAAATGTCATTGTGTGGGGTGGAGCTTCTGTGGGAGTTGGTTTAAGATCAAAGTTAACAAGTGTTACTGAAAACGACTAACTCTGACTCAAAACACCTGTGTGAAACGGGAATTCAACAATTCATCTAACCAGGACAGGAAAAAGGTTTAGCCCTCTTCAGTAGCACGTCTGTGTAACTGTTATAAATGTACAACTAGCTTCTTTACCATGAACAGCAGATCTTACAGCATTTTTATACGGAGTAGAATTAGTATTAGTAAGCAGACATCTTGCTCAAAGATGCTTACAGGTAGGGCCAGGTATATTGGGAATCAAGGGAGACTAGCCTGTTCCTACCTTTATCAATATTGCACTGTACCTTTTGCCAATATTGTGTGCTGTGTGTGTGCATTTGTTGAGTGACAGTTTAACCTGGCAGACCTATCACCAGCAGGTCGTTCATTAACGATCCTGATAGGCTATCTCCCTGCTCACCTGGGACCCCAGGACTTGTCCCGTCAATCATCATGTTAATTGGATCAGCCACTGGGATTAGATAAGATGTATGTCCCACGGGCTCCGGGACAATGACAGATATCAGATGGAGAAGTCCGCCCCCCCCCTCCCCTCCCCACCTCAACCAACCCGATGATCCAGTCCGCTGATCCGGTCCCTCATCGCAGCCACAGATGGACACATTCCTCTGTGCCGACTGAGCCAAGACACACACATACACACACACACACACACGTTAATGCACACATAACATACACACAACCCCCCCATCGCCAACCCCCCATCCCACTCCTCCCCACAGATACAGAGAGGGCGAGATACCATGGAGAGATAGAGACCCCCTCTTTCTCTTTTTAATCCTCTCGTAATTAAAGATCCTCACGTCCTCGCGAGGCTTTATCCTGCAATCTGCTGCTAAATGCAGAGGAGCTTCTACCTCTGTATGGGCCTTTTATGCCTGGGCCTTCTACCTGGGCCTTCTACCAGGGCCTTCTATACATGGGCCTTCTACCTGGGCCTGGGCCTGAGCTTCTACCTGGGCCTTCTATCTGGGCCTTCTACCTGGGCCTGAGCATCTACCTCTGCCTGGGCCTTCTACTTGGGCCTTCTACCTAGGCCTGAGCATCTACCTCTGCCTGTGCCTTCTACCTGGGCCTTTTACCTGGGTCTTCTGCCTGGGCCTTCTACCTGGGCCTTCTATACGTGGGCCTTCTACCTGGGCCTGGGCCTGAGCTTTTACCTGGGCCTTCTAACTGGGCCTTCTACCTGGGCCTTCTACCTGGGCCTGAGCTTCTACCTGGGCCTTATAACTGGGCCTTCTACCTGGGCCTTCTACCTGGGCCTGAGCTTCTACCTGGGCCTTATAACTGGGCCTTCTACCTGGGCCTTCTACCTGGGCCTGAGCTTCTACCCTGGCCTGGGTTCAGCGTGGTGCTCTAACAAGTGGAGCTTTGGCCACAGCCAAGGCCCAACATGCTCCCTTCTAACAGACTAACGTCATACTGATTAAAAGGTAGAGTGAGCAATTTAAGATGAAACCCTTTCTCTGAAATTAAACAATTTAAGATGAAACCCTTTCTCTCAACTTCAGCAATTTAAGATAAAACACTTTCTCTCAAATTCAGAAAGAAATCCCCTCACGGTCCACTGGCTGATGCAGCACCCAGAGACGTTTTGTTTTGATCACAGTTCAAATATCAACAAGCTTTCTCCAGAATCACTGACTCCATCTTTAATGTGTACTGAATGGATCAGTTAGCACGAGTCCTCTTGATAGCTTTTGTGCGTGCATGCGTTATTATAAATGTATAACCAATGCATTTATTGACTACTAATTACAAAAGAATTGCAGTTGTGTCGGTACACATTGCCCACCAAGCACTTCCTGAAATTGTTTTACGTCTCCATGAATCATGTGACCGGAATTTCAAACGTCTGTTGTGCAACTCTCTTCTACGTGGCTCTGGAGGACACCATCCAACCTTCAGGTATGGGAGGAAGGTGTGTCTGCCTGGCACACAGCACAATGCCAGTCAGGTTAAGGTATCCACCACAGGCCTGCGTTTTAATTGCTAAGTGGATGATCCGGGGATTATCCCTCATAAAATGTTATTGTCCTGCGAGAAAAACAAAGATATCTTCTGATCTCAGTGGGATTTAATCTATTGCCATCTTCACAAAGAAAACAGGCCTGTCGCTTTGGCCAAAACACAGCCACCTTCTCCACCATCACCTAATGGAATCCACTATGAGGAATCAATGGGGTCTTTTCATATGGAGATGGTGCCAAACATGAATGTTGTTGACTAAATCCCACTGGCTAGAAAACAATGGGGGGAAAACCCTTCTAGTCTATATAGTAGACTACTATGGGATGCATTCATGTGGCAGGTACCGGAAAGTAATTTTCTTGGAATGCATTTGAGTAACCATACATTGAAATCAGGGGATGCACACATCCTGAATGGGACAAGAAAAGCAGTTTAGAAAAGAGGTTTTACGTGACGTGTGTCAGTGGGGAGTAAGGAGATTTTGTGTAACATCCTAAATTTAATGACCTGCCTGTCATAGATTGATATATTTTAAACTGATTGGGAAGAACGCAGAACAGGCCTAAATGTAGCCAAGAGCTCTACAGCGCACTACATTTCTCTAATACATGCACACACGTGCACAAACTTTCGGCTGAAGAATAGGATAGTGTGGCATAGCAAATTGTAATCCTTGTAACTACAAAAGGCAACACATTGAGAAGCCTTTGTCAATTCCACTTAATCCAAAAACCAAACATGTTTATTAAAGCCTCTTTTTAAATAATCTGCCAGGCTCTGTGATCGGATAGCCTATAAATGGATGCAAAATATACAGTATATTGGCTAATTTGCCACGTCTAATTAGAACTGGTTACATTACACATAAGATTATACTAAATTAGACAAATAACAAACTAGGTTCAAATACATGGCACATGTGTAGGCTTGTTTGTTTATTTTTCAGTTACTCCGTGTTTCCGGACAGGTTCTTAGCAAAATCAAAGACACACAAAGGAACACTGTTTTTTTATAAATTGCTAGAGGTGTGCAGGAGGTGCTTTATAATCACTGACAGCTTGCATAGGTCACCATTGCTTGGTGACATCACTGTACCACAAAAAGCGTCGCTGGAGCAAGGCAAGGCACCAATCAATTGAACCAGCGGGCTGTGGCGCACGCAGTAGTAGAAACGCGCTCCCCAACTCAACAGCAACAGGGTCCAAGGAGCGAACACTTCAAGTGGTCGCTTATCTCCGAACGACCCCTCTCACTTTTTGTATCTTAGGTCTGCGCGTCGATTTCGAATATGTTTAACGAAGTCGCTTTATACTTAGATCGGTCCTGCCTTCAGAAGCTCGCTTCCTCATAGAGTGGCGCTTTTCTCCCTTCTCAGCCGTTGACCAATACGCCCGATTTGCAGCTGGTGAGAATATGTGCGAGGGGCGACCACTGCGGCGCATGGGCTGTCTCTGGTCCGCGGAGGAAACGTGTGGATTAAACACGAATTAATGTGGAATTTATCGAAGCCCGAAGGTGGAACGTTGACCGGACACAGCGCTTCCTCGCCAGGTAAAACAGAAATAACAGGACTGACTCTTGTTGGACTGTCGGAGCCTATTTAAATTAATGACACTCCAAACTTTCAACATAGTCTATTTAATAACGACGGGTGTACGTACTAAACATGTATGTGCACAGTAAGAATTGCGTTTAACTATTGCTTATAGTTAGAAACAACTCCGTTTTTTTCACTTCTCGGGAAAAAAAATGTTATTTTGAACATCAGACTGTTACTAAGAAAAAAGAATAGCCTGCATGTAAGCTCTCACCAACCGATTCATAAGATTTAGTTTTTGTTTTTATGTAGGTTATTTGTTTTTAATGACGTCCTGCTACATCTGGCAGGGTATGAATGTCAGATCGAACACCTGGGAGTCTCTTAAGTAACTCTATCCCTTGTGATTATAGTCACAGGCTACATGACAGTCAAAGCCACCGCAAACAGACGCCAGTACAGTAGTCTGGATGGCATGCGCCCGGCTGCCTGTATTTTCAACGTTTTCATAAAAAATGTCTGTAAACCGTCTGCGATGCCCCCGTGTTATCTTGCAGCGTTTAGGCTACATTACACGTGTTTCTCTTCTTCATCTCGTCTAATAATTGGAGGCTTTTGTCTGGACCTTCAGCCGTCAAACGTCTTTGATTTCTTCCTTTCCTGTGTGTGCCATGCCCCCCCCCCCGCCCCCTCCTTCTTTGACGCGCGTCTTTCATAATTTCTTAACCTTGATATTTTTTCATGTTTTAGTTCGCCTCTGTAATGTTAACATCAATCTCCTATTTCAGTTAGAAGCCAGTAGCCGGCGGGTGTTTTTCTTAAACCCCCCCCCCCCCCACACACACACACACACTAACCTCCGTTTTTTTTTTTAGTTCTTCACATCAAAGTGAGTTTTCTCCCTTTTAACCTGCACCCTTCTATAATTCCTATTGTATGGATGGGATCGCGATGCGAGGGGGGTGGCTGTGCAGGCGTAACACCGTCCCGATGCCTGTGCTGCATGTTGACAGCTGCTCTCTCCTTCCCAGGGACTAACTGATCATGGTCGCCGTGGTCCGCTCTCTCATGGTACTGCTGCTCGCCCAGGTGTTGTTAGGAGGCACTGCGGGACTTATCCCCGAGGTCGGCCGGAGGAAATACAGCGAGTCCGGGAAGCAAACCCCGGAGCAATCGGAGAACTTTCTCAACGAGTTCGAGCTTCGGCTGCTGCACATGTTCGGACTGAAGCGCCGGCCGAACCCGAGCAAGCAGGCTGTCGTGCCGCAGTACATGGTGGACCTTTACCACATGCACTCCGCGAATGGAGATCACAGCGCTAAACGGCCCAAGAACATGGGTAGACACGCAGAAAGAGCCGCCAGCAAGGCCAACACGATTAGAAGCTTTCACCACGAAGGTATGTATTAGTGACATACTTTACCTGTCAGGTGCAGCACACCTCAGACGAGTCAAACCTATATTTATGCATGATTCAGTGTGTGAATGGCAACTTCAGAGTCTTTACTGTTTTATGGAGGGTTAGTCATCGAAATGCGACACGCGCACGGTTATTACACCCCTTTAATGCGGGGATAATTAAGTCAAAACTATGACAACTTTCCAGACAAACGACTGATATTTTAATTCCCGAGATGTGTACAGTAGTGCTGCAACTGTTAACCAAAGGGCACGAATCGCAACGCGGCTTCCCTCGGTTAATTTGTTTCTTAATAATTAATGGTGTTTGCGTGGGCTCTGGAAAACAGTTTTTCCAGACACGCACCACGGGAGCAGGATAAAGGGCGGTGTGCCTCTTCTGCAGGTGATAGTCATCACAGTGGACTTCAATAACACGCGACGTGACATTACGCTAGCACACGTTATGACATGGTGTCAGACTGGATTCTGAGTCATTTCTAACAGGGCCGAAATTATTTCTTGGTAAAAAAAAAAAGAAAAAGAAGAAATCGGGCAGGGAGGTTGCGCGCCATATTCTTTCCAAATGGCCCTCTCTATGTGCGCCATTACGCACGTTCCGAAAATATAACACCATAATTGCACACTCAGTTTATACCTCGGATATGCGCTGATTGTTGAATGTAGCGTTTCATTACAAACCCCCATTTTCCCTCCTTCAGAAACATATGTTGCTCACATGATTATAGCAAAACGCTCTCACACAGTCCTTGGCTAAAGTGCATTAGTTCACCAGGTGCATGTTATCTGCAGTTATTGATGCAAAGGGGCCTTAAACCCCCAAACACCCAGAAAGATATTTCATCACTTTTATTATTTTAGCAATTTTAACACTGCACAAAAATTCGTAATTGTTTTTTTTGGTTCAGGTTCAGACCTTTATTCTATACAAGCCCATAGGCTATACAGTGGTATAGAAGAGGGTTGTATGGAGACTGAAGTGTTTGGAGAGGGGGAGTTTCCACTAGGGGTGACTCACCAGGGGTGGTTGAGCGCTTGCTTGGGCGTTCTTCAGAGGCCCAGTGCGGATGACACCCAGTGGCCATTTTGACACATTACAAACAACCTTGGCAGCTGGGCTGCCGGGCTGTTTACTACTAGTCTGCACAGTAGAGTTTATTTATCATTTAAAGGTATACTCAGATATTGCAAGCTAAATGCAAGCTAATAAACGTTTTGTCAAATGCAACCATTATCTCCTCGCATTTCGCTATTTACCGTGTTGAAAAAATAATCTGATGCTTCTACACAGCCCTGGCTCCGTGAATAGGAAAATCGTATCAACAAAGCCGTAGCACTACGCTTTGTTTCACAATGCGTTTCGATGTGTGAGGTGCTGCTGCGGAGAACCGCGGAACGGTACTGTTTTGAAGCAAGAATGACTGACCCTGCCTTTAACGCAGACATTAAACCTTCACATCACTGGCCAGCAGAGGTGTGCTCAGGCCTGAGTTTACGTATTCCTCCATGAGGTTTTTATTATTTACAACATATGCTAACATAGGGCTGGCTGTAAATAGATAAGAAAAATAATTATTGCGATTAATCGCAAGCTTTAGTAGTTTATGGCGTTTCATTTAGCATATATTTTTGCCTGTTCATGTTAATCTGTTTATTAATTTCAAACATATATACATTTTAAATGCTCTACATTTGATGGTTTCTGGAATTTTTTTTTTTTTGTTTTTTTGTAAAAATAAATACAAACATATTCATAAAGCTTATCTTGCATATCTTGCTATAAGCGTATAACACCATAACAACAACAAAAAACATTTAGGTACATTTTTTGAACAGGTAAAAATATGCGATTAATTAATAGTGATAAACTAAAGCGTGCGATTAATCACGATTACATAAAAAAAAAAAAAAACTGACAACCCTAGTTCTAATACAGTGGCAGACTTCTCTCCCAATGTAAGTAAGCATTGTGTTGTCAGTGTGCACTAAGCGTAGGTCGTACAAACATAAAAAAAACGGCTTCTCGATGCAGGCGGCCTGTCATTCACCACATATGTTTGCCAATGTTCATTTCACGGGGATAATTACTTTCAGCACTGTCATTTTTCTCCATGTCAAATTAAACACTTCCATTACGATACGAGGACGAGCTGTTAGAGAACGGCTTGTGATGAATGGAACGACATTAGCCGCTATCTTTTGTGTTGGCACCTGCGCAAAAAGAAATTAGGAATGTTGATACACTCATATCTGTGGTTCACAGGTTTAGGACAAGCCCCAACATGTTCACACAACAGTTCCCTTCAGAGAGAGAGAGAGAGAGAGAGACAGACCCACAGATGGAGACAGACGAGAGAGCGAGAGAGAGAGGACAGGGGGATTTGGGGGACGAGAAGGGAAAGAAAAACTAGATTGAAGAAGAAAGAAGAGAGAAGGGGGTTTCCCACATCAAATGAGGAGTGATAGGCCTAATTGAGGTCTTTGTGCGTTCGGAGGGAGGTTTAGGATGAGAAGGTGGAATTTCCTAAATGCCTCTTTTGAAAATGCTCCCGAGTTCAAAGTTTGTGTTTCTCACCACACCAAGCAGCTTAAAAAGCAGGCCTGCGTATAATCTGTGATCTACGTAAAGCAAGAGTTCAAAGTTGGGCAGCAGCAAAGAAAATTGCAGTTTCTTCATAAACATTTCTTGCGTTTACAGTAGCTACAGTGACTGCACTCTCTCCACCGCCAGAAACATCAATAATCGCGAGGTTTTCTAGACACTAAATAAGAAACTGGGGCTAAATAAAGACAGACTTTGGCTTCAGGACACAGACCCAAGCTCTTTTCCCCTGGTACACAGTAGGCTTGTACATTGTGTATCAGAACTGTCAGCATTGCTTGAAAATAGAACTTACACATAAATTACGTCTCATTTATTGTCAGCGGATTGGCTCAGTGCTATTTCAGATGCCAGTCTAATTCACCAGTTTATGGTTTTGCACAGAGATATCAATAATACTGATTGACTGCAAGGCTGGGCGGTATGAGCAAAAATTTATATCACGGTATTTTATTAGACATACCGGTTTCATACCAGTATACTATATATATATAGTTTTGTCTTTGTGGCCTATTCTATGTTCAGGATAGAATATCATAACATTTTAATTTCAGCATGTAGGCCTATATGAAGGATTTGATTAGGCTCCACACAGTATGACACAATATATGATCTAGTTTTGCATTCATCTCCATTATACAAAGCAGCATCTGCGTTAGCAGGACATAATCAGATTTAAACCCATCATATGTATTTTATACTATTCACTCATATTAACAATATTGTGCCATACATTTGCTTTCGGTTTAAAACACAAAACGATGACACTCAAATGTTGGAATGTGAAATTATTGGTTCTCTAATCATACTCCGCTAAACCTCAATTTGTGGCACATGCACAGACTGTATAGCGTGTTAGTGGCTCATGATCAGAAGTGAGGCACATACATAGTCTGGCGATCAATTAACAAAATACAATTATACGGTATGTAGATATGCTGCTGCGCCCAACACACCAGCTAACAAAATGCATGGAAATATATCATTTTAGGGAGTACCACAGAGCCTGGGGCATATTGTTCCACAAACGTTATGTTAGATTAATTCTTTACCTTAGTTTTATTGATTGTGTGTCAGTGTGTGGCATGTTTCTAAAATATCCAATCCAAGAGTTCTTATAACAAACTTTGAGCTGTTGCAGGATATCTGACAGGCAAAGGTTAAAAGTGCCTGTATACCGGCTAGATTTACAGTGATCGGTGCACGTATGTGCACCCATAAAATGAAGCCGATACATGCTAACAACTGTAGCTACACATTTAAGCTTTCAGTTGATAAGTCAAAGATGCATCTGTAGAAAAAAAAGATTACGTGTAGTCCTTGTTTACAACCGGCTTCAGAGTCACCGGCCGCCTGGTATGCTCAGTTAATGGTTCCCCACTCAATACATTGTACAGCGTTTCGTAGCACTTTTACATCAAACAAATACAATCTTCATGAAAGAAGTTGTTTCTGCTGTGCTATGTACGATATGGCGGTATGTGAAAAAAATCACACCATACGGGAAATTCCAACCGTTATACCGGATGAAACGGTACACCGCCCAGCCCTAATTGACTGTGCAGACATAAAAAAGTTAATACCAATGTTTCGCATTTAAAGACACAATTTTGGTGTTAACCTGCTAGATCCCAGTTTGACTTCCCAATATCCCTCCAATCACAACGCAGCAGAGATCACCACTTGCACATTTATTTCTACACAAGCACAACATGATGTAGCTGCCTTCAAGGGCAGCATTCACAGCGCGCGTGTGGATACATTCCCATTTCTGTTATTCTGCCACGGTCATATCGCATAACCAATGGAGGTGTGCTGCTTTGATCTGCTCGTCACTCGGCCTCATACAGTTCCAGGCGTGACAGTAATGGTGCCATCATATCACCTTAATCATGTGACTCCAGCTGAGTCTGCAGCTGCAGCTGTCTGCTTTGTCGAGCTCGTGTGACATGAACCTGAAGCTTACGACAACCGCGGGCCAGACGGGCCGTGTGCGTGTGTGTGTGTGTGTGTGTGTGTGTGTGTGTGTGCGCGCGCCGTCTTGTGTGCATGACTACGTGTGTGTGTATGTGTGTTTCAGAAACAGATGTACAGTAGAGGGAGAGAGAGATAAAGGGAGAGAGAGAGAGAGAGAGAGAGAGAGAGAGAGAGAGAGAGAGAGAGAGGGAGAGGGAAGGAGAGAGAGAGAGCGAGAGAGAGAGAGAGAGGGAGACAGAGAGAGAGAGGGAGAGAGAGAGGGAGGGAGAGAGAGAGCGAAGGAGAGGGAGGGCGAGAGAGAGAGATAGAGAGACCGTTTACGTGTTTCAGAAACAGATGTACAGTGGAGGGAGAGAGAGAGATAAAGGGAGAGAAACACGTTTCAGAAACAGATCAATGTAGTGAGATGTACTCTTAACTGTTGTAACTCAAACGTAGCGAGAGACATACTCAACTGTTCGTGTACAAAACACCACAGCAACCCACCCCTGTCCGGCACCTGGGGTGCAGCAGCAATGCTTGCATGTTAACAAACTCGATGACACAGTTAGTCCCACCGGTACGCTTGACTAACATTTGATACAAATCAACTGACGATAAATAAGCACTGATTAAAACCTTAAGCACCCCCCCCTTCCACACACACACACGCACGCACATTTTGCTCAGCACAGTATCTTTTGGCAGTAACTTAATATTGCGCGCGTGCGTGTTGTAAATGAACAGACGTAGCAGAAGAGCAAGGGAGGCTAGAAGGAGGAGAGAGAGAGAGCCTCACTTAACTGTTACGGTATTTCTGTATTCAAATGTTGTTCAGTTGGCCTGCGGTTGTCCCGCCAACCAGCGAGGCCCCGCCCCGAGTGTGTCGCACGTTCCTCTGTGTTGCCATTATCGCCTCACGCTCATCTCTGCCCCTCCCCCTGCAGAGTCCATGGAGGCTCTGGCCAGCCTGAAGGGAAAGACCACGCAGCAGTTCTACTTCAACCTCACCTCCATCCCGGGGGAGGAGCTCGTCACCTCCGCAGAGCTGCGCGTCTTCAGGGACCAGGTCGTGGGCTGGCCCCTAGGCCCCGGCGGCAACAGCAGCAGCAGCAGCGCCCCCGGCAACAGCAGCAGCAGCAGCAGCGCCCCCGGCAACAACAGCAGCCACAGCGGCGGCGGCGCGGCCGGCGGAGGTTTCCATCGCATCAGCGTGTACGAGGTGTTCGGGGCCCCTGCAGCCCCCGGGGTGGAGCCCCTGACGCGGCTGCTGGACACCCGGTTGGTGCGCGACTCCACCAGCCGCTGGGAGAGCTTCGACGTCAGCCCTGCAGTGTCCCGCTGGACCTCCGGGGGGAGCCACAACCACGGCTTCGTGGTGGAGGTACTTCACCCTGAGGACAGGGAGAGGGAGGGGGGGGAGGGGGCCCGCAGGCGGAGCGGCCACGTGCGGGTGAGCCGCTCTCTGCACCCGGATGGGGACTCGTGGGCGCAGGCTCGCCCCCTGCTGGTGACATACGGCCACGACGGCCGCGGGGACGGTGTGCTCCGCGCGTTGCCGCGGCGACGGCGTGAGAAGCGGCAGGCGGCGGCAGCGCCGCCGCGGAAGCAGCGGCGGAAGCACCAGCACCGGGCGAGCTGCCGGCGCCACGCGCTCTACGTGGACTTCAGCGACGTCGGGTGGAACGAGTGGATCGTGGCGCCGCCGGGATACCACGCCTTCTACTGCCAGGGCGAGTGCCCCTTCCCGCTGGCCGACCACCTCAACTCCACCAACCACGCCATCGTGCAGACGCTGGTCAACTCGGTGAACGGCAACATACCGCGGGCGTGCTGCGTGCCCACAGAGCTCAGCCCCATCTCCCTGCTCTACCTGGACGAGTACGAGAAGGTGATCCTGAAGAACTACCAGGACATGGTGGTGGAGGGCTGTGGGTGCCGGTGAGAGGGGTGCCGGGGGGTGGGGTGGGGGGTAGACAGACAGATGGACAGACAGATGAATGGCGGAGGTGGGACAAAGAGAGGAAATGACATTAACAGGAGGTTAATATGGACACCAGGATTTTCCCAATGAAGACATTTATTTATATGACAGACACAAAGAAAAGCTATTGTGAAAGAAGAAGAATAAGAAAAAACTAACTATATATGAATATATTTATGTCTACGTAATGTTGGGAAAAAATAAATATTTTAATCAGAGGAACCTTTACTGAAAATGTATTTCTGATGTACATTTCCAAATGGGTGCAATACCACATGAAGTATAATGCTCAGATTTCTATTTTGTATTTATTTCTATTATAACCACTTTATTTGTAAATAAATGTGTATTTATCGTGAAGAAAATGTGCTTGCTCCAATTTTCCAAAAACTAAAAGGGCTACAGCAAACGCCGGCGTTTATTAGCTTATGAAGTTGGCGGCTCTGTGGCTGGTACCAGAGACGAAAAACAGTTGCAAACCCTCTGACATAAATCAGAAACTATAGTTTGAAAAGCCTCTCACATAAATTAGCCAGAAGGGAAATAAAACAAAACAACACAAATTGATTCTTGCACTCCAACGTTGATTTCAAGTCCAGGCGTTCTGACCGAACAGTAAACGTAACTGGAAACCGACAACAATAAGGTATTTATACAGAGAAAAGTGACAGGCCAGGGTCATGGTGCCACTGGTATAATGGACTGCGTTAAATGTTTCGGGTCACGGGAGGGGAATGACAAGCTACAAGTCCACAGATGTTACAGGCTCCCTTGGGGGGATAAGGAAAACACTAGCCCATGCTCTTCTGCAATACATGTCATGGCAAATGTATCTGGGAAAGCTCTTCTGAAAATTAGGCCATTTGATATTTTATTTTCACCTTTTTTTGTGTGCAAATTTCAGACAGAATAACCTGTGGGCTGCCCTGCATATGGCCTGACAGGCTCCCACATTTGTTTTTAGTGCAATTTTAGAGTCACACACTGTTTCTGCGCCAGGCTCCACCAAGGCCTCGGCCAGAGAAAATGGCCAGCCGCTGCTCGGCCAGAAAAAAATGGCCAGCCGCTGCTCTAATTTAAAAAATGACATACAGAGAAAACACATACACCTGTATCTGCCCCACATGCTTCACACGCTCAGGCAGATTCTGACATTCGTCAAAGTTTGTCTGTGTTTCCTTTGTCGTCTCTGACTCAGACAGGTCTGATGGTTTTCTGGCACTGAAGAGGAAAAAAAAGAAATCCCAGGTTCTGTCCATAGGGGACGGTTGAGAAACCATGTCATCAGCACACACACACACACACACACCCACACACACACACACACACACACACACACAGCAGCTAAAACATAACGTATCAAGTGTCTACAATCCAACAGGTAAAAACGTAAAACACAGTCTTTTTGGAAACAATGCGGCATCTAGGTTTCGCCGAGTTGACTTAAAAGTCCTCCAGAAAATCAACAGATGAACATGTATGGCTATAGCCTATCTCAGCAGATCAGATAATGAGAGGGGGGAGGCAGGCAGCAAGGTAGAAGGGATCTGCGGAATGAACAGGACTGTGTTTTCTGCTGTGTTTGCATTACAAAGGGTTTGGCTGGAACAGAGAAACGGAGCAACATGCAAAATATCCTCTAAATATAATATGTGTTTTTTTTTATGTTAGAGCACATTGGGACTGTGGAATGTTGGTTTTTCGATCTCAGACACACATGCACACGATCGCGCTCGCATGGAAAGCCAACGCGCGGTTGTTTTTTCAATCATCTATTCAAGGGTTTCCTGGTGGGCTTTTCTCTTTGAAAACAAATGTGCGCTGAACAAAGATACGCTTGTTACATACATAAATATATGGGAATTGTAAATCAAAACATTTAGGTGCCGTGAGACTTCACAGTAAAAACATAGAAACGTCAAGAGCCTCTTGCCTCACGCACGTTAATGAAAGGTAGGCTGCGTGACATTTGCCAATAGGTGTCAGTTTCAACTGTTGACCCGGACATTGTTGGCAAAAACAAATGTCTAAACAGACGTTTTCTTAATCTCTCCGGGGTGTGTGTTTGTGGCGCCCCCTTCCTGTCCAGATGAGGCAAACAAACAGCTAGCCCTGTCAAACCCCCCCTTCTCCATTCCACCCACACCACCCCGCAACCACATTTCAGTTTCAATCTTCTGCATGTGTTATTTTATTTTACCTTGCATCCGCTCCCCATACCTCCATACGCCCCTGCTCTTTGCCCCATTTGGTGTCCATTGCTGTTGCATGGACCCCACCACACAATACACCACAGCAACCCACCCCTGTCCGGCACCTGGGGTACAGGAGCAGTGCTCGCATGTTAACGAACTCGATGACACAGTTAGTCCCACCGGTACGCTTGATTAACATATATTGATACAAATCAACTGACGATAAATAAGCACTGATTAAAACCTTAAGCAACCCCCCCTTCCACACACACACACACACACTCCACTCTTTTATACACACACACACACACACACACACACAAACACACGCTCGCACGCGCTTGATATATTAAGTTACTGCCAAAAGGTACAGTGCTGAGCAAAGTGTGCGTTTGGGGGGAGGGGGTCGTCAAAATGAAAATGCCTGTGTTAAAAAAGTGTTATATTTAGTGGTTTGCCTTTATAGAACGAGTCCATAAACCTTTCATTGGGTTGGGTGGAAATACTGCTCCCAGGGATGGGTGACACATGGGCAGTGCTCCTAAAAAGCTTCCCCCCCACGCTCAACAGCCCAAATTAACTTGGTTCCGCTTGTTCTGTGAGGAAAGCCTGTGTTTCCTCCCTTTTTCCTCCCAAAGAAAAAATGTGGGGTTCTCACTTTATAGTCAGGCAGCTCCTCGGGGAACCCTCCTGATCCCCAAGTTTAATACCGGGGCCAAGGGTCAGAGTAATAAAGACCCATTATTTCCACCATTATAGTCTGCTCTCGTTGCCGCGGTTACGCCGTGCATCAATCAGTCGTTTGGATGCGACTTAAGAAGGTCAGCGATTCCAGGATAAAACTGTTGACGTTTGAACTCAACATCAAAACAAATACACCGGTCCCTTCTGCGCTCCCTCAGAAGCTCCGACCGCCCCTTCCCCCGTCCGTCCGCACTATTTTGTTGGTGTTCCCATTTACAGTGTCAGGGCTGTACACCCTAGGAACACATTTGTCAGCGAACACACTGAATCTCAGGCAGCGAGCCGAATTTGACAGAAAGTGCATTAAGAAGCCTTGACCTCACCTTTAATTGTTGCTAGTCTGCGTGAGCGCGTGGCTGTGCAGTCTCTTGGGTCGGGGGGTGCAAAGGCTACGGGGATGTGCTTCATCTGGCCAATCATTTGAAGGTGTTCTACGTCGTTTTTGTTTACGCAGAAAAATAACACACCGAGACCAAGCAGCCACGCAATCGCAAAAGGGGGCTGGTGTGGGGGGTGGCGGTGTGGGGGGGGGGGGAGAAGGGAGAGGGGGGGAGGGTGCTCTATTCAGTGCTCATTCATTTTGCATTGGTCGCACAGCAAAAACCACACCAGAAGTGTCCGCAGCTCCAAAGCAACCCATGCAATCATAAAGAAGGGGTTACAAGATCAGATTTTCCAGATTTTCTGACCGGGCCCCCACCGACTTGAAAAAGCATGCCGCATGCCGTGCACCTTTGATGAAGCGGAGTGCTGCGTCACCACGGGGATCCGCGCTGGCGTCGCGCCAGGGCGGGACATGAAGAAGCAGCGAGGCCAAGAGCCGGGGAGGGGAGAGGGAGGCGGACATGTAGCGTCCCGCTCTTGACGTATTCGCTTTTCTCCGGCTCGTCTTCTCTCCCTCGTGTGCCGGCCGGCCGCGCGGCACGCTAATTTTAGAGGTCGTGTTTTTTTGTGTGCGCGTGTGTTTTTCCAAGAACAGTCGGTGAGATGACGTCCGGCATAGCTGAGACTTGTGGCATCTGTGCTGCAGCTCTGAACACATCAAACAGACCCCGCGTCCGCAGATTCAGGAGTGGAGTAAATATGGAAATTACTTTTCCAGAATGACTGTAGGGGATGATAGCACTTCTACATTTACACAGTCGAGGCCTTTACATGCTGCTACTGTTTGTGTTCACGTACGCTAGTCGGGTCCAAGTCACACAAACAAAGGTTTGCAGGGAATGGGAGCCACATTTCTACTGCTCGCTTGTTATATGAAATATGTCCTCCTCCTGCCATTACTTCACGAAGTAATCATCCATACAATCACAGAGGACCTAGCTCGGAGTGACATGTTGAAGCCATTACCTCTCTGGCTGGGACCCAATGTGGGAGAGGAGGAGAGGATTATGGCCTTACAGTCACACTGACGCAGTCTAGCGGGCTACGACATATTCAGGAAGGTCTCCGCTACAATGACGACGGGAGATGTAACAATATAACCTCTTTTTTATGTTTTCCCCCCCTCGCATTTTTACTTTGGGAAAATGTAAAACATGCAGCTCTGAATATCTGAGATAAATATAGAACAAAATACTGCCTCTGGAAACGTTCTTTCAGCTGTTGGTTAACCTGTTTAACCGGTGTGTTTTTAGGACATGCTTCAGACAATAGTCTCGGGCATTGCGGTCTAAATAAAGGGCCACCCCATCCACATTGTTATTTTCTTTCCTTTTTAACCCGCAGATAATCCCACATTAACAAAATAATCCCTCTCCTCTCATGTGGGTATGGATCAGAGGATGTGTAGACTACGTCTGTAGTGTGTGGGCCAGCCTGCTTTCCAGCAAGGATACAGGAAGGACGTCCATATGGGCCGCATATGCACTTCTTGCTCAAGCTGGAGGATGGATTGGCCCTCTACATACTGATCTGAGGTCAGCGATGTGTTTGTTGCTCTGATGGTTACAGTTAGGCCGGGGAGGGGAGCATTCAACTGATCCTGGAACTACGCCTAAGGGCGTTGCTTGCACACGAAGCTTGAAAGGGCGCATGCGGTTACGGAGTGTCCTCCATCTTTGTAGCAGGAAGTGAAGAGATCAGTCAGAGCCAGCTACATGACATCCCCCCGGCGTGCATCTCGGATAAACGTCAATCTTTGGATGCAGTAAATCTAGCCGTTATCATGCGCCAGCCTCAAACCTGGGATGTTTCCTGCCATGCTAGCTGTGAACCTGAGCTGTTTTGATGATCGAATCTATACTTGCCATATTCTGACACTCGCTAGTTCATGTTTAACCATAATTAGAGCCTGTACCTTACAGTAATACTATAAGTGTCTTTCAGGTACTAGAATAGATATTGTTTTCATTCATGTTCAGCCAGTAGAGGGCAACCCATCTCCTACCCTGTCTTACACAAGGCCTCTTGCTTACCTCGTTTTCATCTGGCAACAACAGTCTAGCTAACAAACACAGGATTTAGATTTCAAGTGACATTCCTAAATGTCCTAATCTCTGGAGCTGTATGATTTACCGGTCAATTAACAGAGCACATAACTGGTATGGGATCAATATCAATAATGATTTGGAAATTTGAGGCAGAAGTGATTTGGTAGTTTGAGGCAGAACTCTTCGACAATGTTGACATACTTAGCTAACTGTACCTAGTCAGTGCACAGATTTTGAAACGTATCCAAACAAAATTTGGCACCCTATACAAGAATGTGAACATTAAAGTATTTTGATTTGTTTGTGCATTGTTTATGCAAGCAAACAATTCTAGAGAAATAACCAGTTTAATGTGCACGTTAAGCCAATGAGCGATTCAACCCATTCCAGCTCTAGACAAACTGGAGGACGATGATGACGTCATTTGTTTACATAAGATAAACCCGAAAACCCTTAAAATAATAAAGCACACATTTTTATCATTCTCGCAAATGACGCACAATCGAAAATATTTTAATTCAGATTCTTATCATATAGATATGGGTGGGGTGCAATGCGGTAAATACCCAACCGCACACTTTCCCCACTTGAAGCATGGCGACCTCTGTGTTACCCTGCGTTACAAACCGCTGGGCCAAGGGAACCAAGGACAGAAGAGGAGGTACAGCCCAGATCGCTGGCCAAGGACGGCCCCGGCAGCCCTCCTGTCTCTCATTACAGTGGAATTCAGTGTCACAAACGTTAACACACAGAACACACAGTTCGTACGTGTCATGACCCCCGCGCTGTGTCGAAGGTAAATATTGATATGCGAGTAAGAGAGACTTGGATAAAGTAATCTCACTGTATTACTACATTAAGAATACAAATAGATATGTTACAGTTGTTGGCGTGACAGATAAAGTAAACAAATATAGTTGTACTAAAACTACCTAGTTATTAGTTGGGAAAACAAATCCTCTCCTTAGGGTTGGTGACTAGGGTTAGGGTTATTATTATACTATTATACCTTTATTTAACCAGGAAAGAGACTTATTGAGATTAAGAATCTCATTTACAAAAGTACCCTGGCCAAGACAGCAGCCACCAGCAGTTTCAAAACATAAAAAACACAATTACAATAAAAACATTTACAATGAAAGTATTAATAACAATTATACAACAATAAGTGTCACAGTCATCAGCATCATGGATTTTAGACAGTAGATGTATCATTTAAAACATATACATCTAGACATGCCTGTATCCACGTCAGACAGTAAGGCTTTAAAAGCATGAAGTGAGACCAACACTCTAAGTAATTTAAATTATTTTGTAGAATATTCCAAGCAGAAGGCACAGCATATTTAAAAGCCCTTTTCCCTAATTCAGTATGGATTTTAAGGAGCAATAAAAGATAAAAGTCCTGGGGATGAAGACCAGATCGTGCCATACTTTTTTGAGAGATATAGTTCCCTAGGTAACATGGAAGGAGGACAAGAATAGCCTTATAAATAAATAGATGCCAATGGTGTAACCTTCGGGTTGACAAAGACCGCCACCAAACCTGATCGTACAGAGACCAATGGTGAGTAGGCGCTTTTGAAAAGACACAGGGTTAGGGTTCGTGACTAGGGTTAGGGTTAGCGTTCGTGACTAGGGTTAGTTATTCACTTTACTCTCCAGGCTGGTTATCCACTGCCTGATGAAGGAACTAGGTGAGGGGACTGTCTTTTCATGCAATGGCCCACCCAAGGCTAACCTTATAGCTAATTGGCTAACCATATAACTATCTGGCCAACCCTATAGCTATCCGAGTATAGCCATATAGACTGCTGGCTAACCCAATAGTTGCTAGAAAACCATATATCTGACCAACCCTATAGCTAGCTGGCTATAACCCTATGGCTATCTGGCCAACCATATAGCTGGCTATAACCATATAGCTAGCTGGCTATAACCATATAGCTATCTGGCTATAACCATATAGCTAGCTGGCTAACCCTATAAATAGCTGGCTATAACCATATCTAGCTGGCTATAGCCCTATGGATATATTGCCAACCCTATAGCTATCTGGCCAACCATATAGCTATAACCTAAAACCTATGGCAAAATAGTTCCAGGAAGTGCTTAGTGGGCAATTTGAATATATATA